>CM056057.1:133476982-133536982 GCA_029574335.1 Rana kukunoris | reverse complement strand
TGGCCGGGGAAAAGCCGTTGAAACCAACGTCAAAACGACGTGATCGTCACTATGCAATGCCCTATTCGCGAACGAGTTAGTAAAACGACGTAAGCGACGGAAAAAGCCGACGCTGACCCGACGCCATACTTAACATGGCATCCGACGGCACCCGATGGTACTTCGTAAGGTTACCCCTTATAGAAGCAGGGGTAACCTTACGAGTTCGTAAACGACGTACGCGACGTCGGGGCGGCGTAAAAGCAATTGGGAATCGGCGTAGTAGCCTCATTTGCATAGGCAAATGAGAAAACAACGTAAAGGCTCCTAGTGGCCGGAGTTGTCATTACAACTACGATCCGCAAGTGTAATGGTATTACACTTGTCGGATGTTCAAGTGTATCTATGCCAAAGTGATGCTAAGCATCACTCGCATAGATACGAGCCAAAAAAAACGGCGATACAACGGGGTATCTGAGATACTCCGTCGTAGCGCCGCTGAGAATCTGGCCCACTCTGTGCTGTGTGCCGTGTCTGACTTAAGTAAAGGTTAAAAATGATACCGTGTTTCCCCGAAAATAAGACGTACTCCGAAAATAAGCCGTAGCGGGATTTCGACGCAAGATAGAAATATAAGACACCCCTCCGAAAATAAGACGTAGCGATGTAGTGTCGAATCTCCGAAAATAAGATGTAGTGTCGAATCTCCGAAAATAAGATGTAGTGTCGAATCTCCGAAAATAAGATGTAGTGTCGAATCTTGTAGTGATAGGCGTGTCGTATGCGGCGCGGCGCGGTAAACAACACGTCATAGGTGTATGTTACTGTACTGGTGCTCAGGAGCTGTGAGGAGAAGAACACTCTGTAAAGCAAAAAGATTCTCCCAGCATTGACCAGCAAACCCCTCTCTCACCCCACACAAACAGATCACCCCAGCTCCACTGTGCTCCACATCAGCTTTGCTGGCCTATCTTTTTGTACAACCAGACAAGATGAGTGCAAAAAGAAAGAGTTATTCTGTTGAGTACAAGAAAGGAATTGTGGAGGACTCCCGAGGCAAGAATCTTACGGCTTTTTGCAAAGAGAAGAAGTTGGATATCCGAATGGTCCAAAAATGGCGTGCAGAATACGATAATCTCAGTCTACAGGTGGACAGAGGAAATGCTAAGAAGCGCAAGTGTGGTTCAGGTAGGCAACCTTTATTTTCTGTAATAAAAATAAGACACCCCCCGAAAATAAGCCATAGTGTGATTTCTTGAGGAAAAAAAAATATAAGACGGTGTCTTATTTTCGGGGAAACACGGTAGTAGTGTTTTTTAGGGGATCTATGTAGCCCTGCCACTTCCAGCTACATGGGTGAATTTCCCAACTGGAAATTGGACTGCAGAGCTTACAATTTAGGGCTCATGTTCACAGGCTTATGAACATAAGCAGTTTTTTTTTTTTTTTTTACGGTCAGAATGTGGCAGAAAAATAACGCCTTTAATGTTAGAATATCTATGTGCGTTTATGTGCGTATGGAGTTTGAATGCATCCTACTGGGCAGAATAATAATTTATTCTGGCCATTACAATAAATGTACAGGCATACTGTACGTGTGTGTTTAAGTTGGAAGGCTGGCCGCAGGCCGGCCTGAATTTGTGGGAGGAGTCTAAGAGTACTTTAGACTCCCTCCCTGTCAGGGCTGGGTCGGTGTTGGATTCTAGGTTGGGGGGGGGGGGGGGCGCGGCCGATGCATGTCACTTCCGGCTTCCTGGAGAGGGCGGTCAGCAGCAGCCGTCTCAGGTTTCTTCCACCCACGTTGCAAGGGTCTGATTCGGCGTTTATTCTGTCCTCACGGGCTGATTCAGGGGGTGGGGGGAGTCGCTCGCAGTCCGGTTCTCACACCGGGTCCATGGGGGGGTGCTCGCATTCCGGTACGCACGTGGGGGATTCCCGCATGGCTCCCGTTTTTTCATCTGGTCCATGTGGGCGCCCCCTCCCAACCCCCACTCGCCTGTCTCCGCCGGGTTCACGCCGGCAGCAGCAGCATGGCCGCCCGTTTGTCTCTCTTCCTCCCGGGGCTCTCACCGGTTTCACGCCGGGGGGAGGGGGGATGCCCGCCCACCCGCTGTATTTCTCCCTCCTGCATGGAGGGAGCCGCCCGCCGCTTCCCCCGGTGTACACGCCCGGGGGAGTGGGGGGGATGCCCGCCCGTTGTTTTTTCTCCCTCCTGCATGGAGGGAGCCGCTCGCCGCTTCCCCTTGTTCTCGCTGGGGAGTGGGGGGGGGGATGCCCGCCCGCTGTATTTCTCCCTTCAGCATGGAGGGAGCCGCCCGCTGCTTCCCCCGGTGTACACGCCGGGGGAGGGGGGGATGCCTGCCCGTTGTTTTTTCTCCCTCCTGCATGGAGGGAGCCGCTCGCTGCTTCCCCCGGTGTTCACGCAGGGGGGGGGGTTGTCCCCATATTTCATTCGGGTCATACTGGCTGGATGAGGGGCGGTTCATGCATGGGTCTTGCCGACAGCGGGGGGGGGTGTCCGCCATTTTTTCCAGGGGTCACATGCTGGCTACTTGGGGGGGCTGCCCTCCCGCATCTCTGGGGTCGTGAGGGCCGCAAAGCTAAGACAGAAATCGTGGGGGCAGAAATGCTATGACAGCAATTGAGGGGCGACCGAAAACGTGGGGGCAGCAGAACTGCTGAGACTGAAAACTTCTGGCAACCTGGGCAGAGATGGTATGAGAGACCCGCTAACCTGAATGCTGAGGCACAAAAAGATAGGACAGAAACCTGGGGCATAAATGGTATGAGAGCAACACCAAGACTGAAATGCCGAGACAGAAAATAGCGTTTCTGCCCCAGGTGTTCTGCCATAGCGTTTCTGCCCCAGGTGTTCAGTCATAGCGTTTCTGCCCCAGGTTTTCTGTCATAGCGTTTCTGCCCCAGGTTTTCTGTCATAGCGTTTCTGCCCTAGGTTTTCTGTCATAGCGTGTCTGCCCCAGGTTTATTTCTCCCTTCAGCATGGAGGGAGCCGCCCGCTGCTTCCCCCGGTGTACACGCCGGGGGAGGGGGGGGATGCCTGCCCGTTGTTTTTTCTCCCTCCTGCATGGAGGGAGCCGCTCGCTGCTTCCCCCGGTGTTCACGCAGGGGGGGGGGATGCTCGCCCGCCCGCCCGGTGTATTTTTCCCTCCCTCCAGCAGCGGCATGGGGGGGGGGGTTGTCCCCATATTTCATTCGGGTCATACTGGCTGGATGAGGGGCGGTTCATGCATGGGTCTTGCCGACAGCGGGGGGGGGTGTCCGCCATTTTTTCCAGGGGTCACATGCTGGCTACTTGGGGGGGCTGCCCTCCCGCATCTCTGGGGTCGTGAGGGCCGCAAAGCTAAGACAGAAATCGTGGGGGCAGAAATGCTATGACAGCAATTGAGGGGCGACCGAAAACGTGGGGGCAGCAGAACTGCTGAGACTGAAAACTTCTGGCAACCTGGGCAGAGATGGTATGAGAGACCCGCTAACCTGAATGCTGAGGCACAAAAAGATAGGACAGAAACCTGGGGCATAAATGGTATGAGAGCAACACCAAGACTGAAATGCCGAGACAGAAAATAGCGTTTCTGCCCCAGGTGTTCTGTCATAGCGTTTCTGCCCCAGGTGTTCAGTCATAGCGTTTCTGCCCCAGGTGTTCTGTCATAGCGTTTCTGCCCCAGGTGTTCTGCCATAGCGTTTCTGCCCCAGGTTTTCTGTCATAGCGTTTCTGCCCCAGGTTTTCTGTCATAGCGTTTCTGCCCCAGGTGTTCTGTCATAGCGTTTCTGCCCCAGGTGTTCTGTCATAGCGTTTCTGCCCCAGGTGTTCTGTCATAGCGTTTCTGCCCCAGGTGTTCTGTCATAGCGTTTCTGCCCCAGGTGTTCTGTCATAGCGTTTCTGCCCCAGGTGTTCTGTCATAGCGTTTCTGCCCCAGGTGTTCTGTCATAGCGTTTCTGCCCCAGGTGTTCTGTCATAGCGTTTCTGCCCCAGGTGTTCTGTCATAGCGTTTCTGCCCCAGGTGTTCTGTCATAGCGTTTCTGCCCCAGGTGTTCTGTCATAGCGTTTCTGCCCCAGGTGTTCTGTCATAGCGTTTCTGCCCCAGGTGTTCTGTCATAGCGTTTCTGCCCCAGGTGTTCAGTCATAGCGTTTCTGCCCCAGGTGTTCAGTCATAGCGTTTCTGCCCCAGGTGTTCTGTCATAGCGTTTCTGCCCCAGGTGTTCTGTCATAGCGTTTCTGCCCCAGGTGTTCTGTCATAGCGTTTCTGCCCTAGGTTTTCTGTCATAGCGTTTCTGCCCCAGGTGTTCTGTCATAGCGTTTCTGCCCCAGGTGTTCTGTCATAGCGTTTCTGCCCCAGGTGTTCTGTCATAGCGTTTCTGCCCCAGGTTTTCTGTCATAGCGTTTCTGCCCCAGGTTTTCTGTCATAGCGTTTCTGCCCCAGGTGTTCAGTCATAGCGTTTCTGCCCCAGGTGTTCTGTCATAGCGTTTCTGCCCGAGGTTTTCTGTCATAGCGTTTCTGCCCTAGGTTTTCTGTCATAGCGTTTCTGCCCCAGGTGTTCTGTCATAGCGTTTCTGCCCCAGGTGTTCTGTCATAGCGTTTCTGCCCCAGGTATTCTGTCATAGCGTTTCTGCCCCAGGTGTTCTGTCATAGCGTTTCTGCCCCAGGTTTTCTGTCATAGCGTTTCTGCCCCAGGTTTTCTGTCATAGCGTTTCTGCCCTAGGTTTTCTGTCATAGCGTGTCTGCCCCAGGTTTTCTGTCTGGGCTCTACGGCCCCCGCATTTTCTGTCTGGGCACCACGGCTCCCACATTTTCTGTCTGGGGCATTACGGCCCCCACGTTTTGTCTTATTTCTGTCTGTCATGGCTTTTCTGTCTCGGCATTTCAGTCTTGGTGTTGCTCTCATACCATTTATGCCCCAGGTTTCTGTCCTATCTTTTTGTGCCTCAGCATTCAGGTTAGCGGGTCTCTCATACCATCTCTGCCCAGGTTGCCAGAAGTTTTCAGTCTCAGCAGTTCTGCTGCCCCCACGTTTTCGGTCGCCCCTCAATTGCTGTCATAGCATTTCTGCCCCCACGATTTCTGTCTTAGCTTTGCGGCCCTCACGATTCCTGTCTGTGTTTGTTTGTCTTGGCATTTTCGTCTTCGTGGTTACCATGTTTCATTGTACTTTGTCCACGTTGCATTTGAGTTGTCTAGCTAGTGCTCACATCTCTGGATCTGTCACGTCTACAGATTCTTACAGGCTGAGGTTTCGTTTTTAATTGATTGTTGACCACAATCTTCTCGCCTGTTTACATACGTCATACGTTGCACGTTCATTCATTACACCTATACGTTTACCCACCACAGTCCGTGGGTACACAAGCCCTGAGTGTTCAGTTAAATCGTCTGTCTCTGCGCGGCAGGTTGCTCGGGCTCACGTGCCAGTCACTCTGGGTGGGGGTGTCATCGGGTTCATTCATGCGCAGCGGTCTTGATGTTCTGCTCATAGGTTCATACATAGGTAGGCGCTTAGGGCGTTGGTGTTTCATGTCTGTTTTCTGTCTTGTCTAGTTTGTGTCAGCGCACCTCCAGTTCCTGCTCGTCTTCCATTGCTGCCGGCCATGTCATCATCCCTTTGGGTCCGGTCTAGCAGACCTTCTGGTTTTTGACTATGTCATGGGTGGTCCTTGTCGGAGGTGGTGGTGGCATCTCCCATTCCTGATTTGCTGACGTCCCTTCTGTGGGTGCTTTCAGTCCTGCGTACGGGGCGCATCACTGCATCGTCTAATTTTTTCATAGTATGGTGGCTTCACTGTCAGTCATGTTTTTTGTTACCAATCAAGTTCTGGAGGCAGCTTTTCCAGGGGTGGTTGGTCTGGGCCTCTACCTGCATGCTGCAGGTGGGGGGCTGGGCCTCTTAGGTACCCGGTGGCAGGTTCCAATAGCATTGGTACCATGGGCTGCGCTCTCCTGCAATACTTTTTCATTAGGTAATTGTCCGTGGTCTGGCGTTTGGCACTTGGGGGGGGGGGGGGGGTTTGCGTTGGCTTCCATACCGATAGAGACTATCCTTGTTGCCTCCACGTTTGGGCCTTGTCCTTCTGCTCCGTCATCATATCCATCGGGTATTCAGCACTTTAGGCTCCTGCCAGTTGTCAGTTTTTTGCAACTCACCCGCTCACTTTCCTATCAAGTTTGGGTAGGCCAGGGGTTGGGGGGGGGTTTCCTCATGGAGTTACGTCTCTGGTGTCCGGTTGTAGCTTGCGTTGTTAGGTTTTATTGCAGGGGCTTCGCGGGCCAGCTCTGGTTCAGTTGCCCCTAAGTATCCTCTCATCATCAATGCTTCAGGCTCTCGTCCGGGTTGTCGCAGGCAGCAGGCTCGAACCAATCTTTCTCAGGGAAAGGGGTCGGGTTCGGGGCTGGTTCAAGCGTTCGGCAGGGGCTTCCTTCTATCACAGGTCATGAGTCAGTAGCTTCTCCGGTATAACGACTACTTATCGGGTATATACATGGTTGCCATCCGGGCGCGTGCTGCTTTACTTCTTGGTCGCTTAGCTACCCCTCTTCAACTAAATATGTGTCTTTTGCCCTCTTTCAGGCGTACCTATCAGCCGGCCAAAGGCACACTCCATGGCCTTGGTTATAAGGGTTATCGCTTTCCTTACTCGAAGACTCTGATTACAAATGCATTTACGCATGTTTTTTTCTGGGTAAAAGCTCTTTTGAGAATGCGCCTCTGGAGCTTTTTTTTCCTTCCTGTAAAACGCCTATACGTGCATGGTCAAACAGGCCAACATAAAGGTGCTTTTACAAGCATATAAATAATAATAATAATAAAAAAAACAAAAAAAAAACACATGTAGCAGGGTCCTCCTGTCTGAGTTCAATGACAGGTCACCCCGCTAGGACTTTATACACGCTTGTAAATATGTTAGATACTTATGTTTGACATTTATCCAATCCTCATTGATATCGATTGCTTGGGTTCTCCCCCTGGAAGTGATGTACACTCTTGACACTCTGATTTATACATTGCTGTAAGTCCTGTGACTTATTTGTACTGTAATGCTGCGTACACACGATCACTTTTTGTGATGAAAAAAAACGACGTTTTCAAAAACGTCATTTAAAATCACTGTGTGTGGGCAAAACGTTGTTTTATGTCTTCAAAAAAGAGACCAAAAAAAATTCGAACATGCTTGAATTTTTTGTGTCGTTTTTCAAAACGTCGTTTTTTGTGTCATAAAAAGTGATGGTGTGTGGGCAAAACGATGTTGAAAATGACGTTTTTAAACCTGCGCATGCTCAGAGGCAAGTTATGAGACGGAGATTCAATGGAACAGAGTGCCGTCGAACGTGGTGTCGTTTTTTTTTTCATCACATAAAACGTCGGTTTTTTTTCATCACAAAAAGTGATCGTGTGTACGCGGCATAATGCTGATTTGTCTAATAAAACTTTTCTCTGTTAAAAAAAAAATGTTAGATACTATTGTGAAGTTATGCATTGCGGGACTACAAGTAGCAGGAGATATGGACTCCATTGATTCATAGGAGAAACGGACTACATTTCCCGCAATGCTTTGCCCTGATGGGATCATGTGATGCCTTCACACAGATTGGGGGGAGAAGGTTACTTAACCAGTTAAGGACCGCCGCATGTACATTTACGTTGGCAGAATGGCACCGACAGGCACATCAACGTATACGTTGGTGCCTTGAGGGGGTTCGGGGGTCCGATCGCACCCCGCCCGTACATACGGCGGTCCGTTTTGCTGGCCAAGCGATCCGGGATGAGGGGGCGGCTATTCGTTTTTGTCCGCCCCCTCCGGATCGCTCTCAGCCAATCCGCGCGCCCCCTCCGCCCTGTCACTTCCTCCTTCTGTGTAAAAGGAAGGAGGAAGCGATGTGATCTCTCCTTCAGCGTTTTTTTCAACCACCGCTGAGGAGAGATCACATCGCACAGTAAGTCTGCACTAACACTACACTGACACACACTACACATAGTCACATTAACCCCCCCCCCGATCGCCCCCCCCCCCCCCTCCACCCTGTCACAGTGTCACTGAATGCAGTAATCATACATGTATGATTACTGTATTTAGTGTCAGTGTGACAGGCAGTGTGACAGTCAGTTAGTGTTAGGTTCAGGGTAGCCCCCGTACCCCCCCCTAATAAAGTTTTAACCCCTTAATCACCACCCTAGTTAACCCTTTCACTCCCTATTGCCAGTGTCACTAAGCGATCATTTTTCTGATCGCTGTATTAGTGTCACTGTTCCCGCTAGGTAGCTAATTTTTTTTTATTGCGATTTTTTTTTTTACTAAAGACATATGGCTAAATAAATTTTGGCCTAAATGATTGACTAAAATTTAGTTTATTTGATTTCTCTTATAACAAAAATTAAAAAATATTGTTTTTTTTTCAAAAATTATGCTCTATTTTGGTATATAGCGCAAAAAATTAAAATCGCAGAGGCGATCAAATACCACCAAAAGAAAGCTCTATTTGTGGGAAGAAAAGGACGCACGACCGCGCAATTGTCAGTTAAAGTGACGCAGTGCCGAATCGCAAAAAGGGGCAAGGTCATTTAGCAGCATTTTGGTCCGGGTCTTAAGTGGTTAAGGAGAGGGAGTGGCGCCTTTTGGCGCTCTCGGGACCAGCCCTCTCTCCTCTGCAGAGCTGCTGACAGACACAGCCGTGTTACTAGACCGAGAAGCCCGAGTCTAGATCAGGAGTGTCCAAACTTTTTTCAAAGAGGGCCAGATTTGAGTAGGTGAACATGCGCGAGGGCCGACTATTTTGCCTGACATTCTTTGAACCATTAAAATTCGGTCTAAGTTTGTTCGTCTGAGCACTAATACACGGCCCAACAAGAATTATCTTGCCTTTGTGGCTGTGTGTGGTGAAGAGATGAGCTTGGGCGTGTTATTTGGATATACTGTATATATTTATTTTGTGGCCCCAACGAATCCCAGAGCACTGCTCAGGACTAAGGATGAGCTTGGGCGTGTTATTTGGATATACCGTATTTATCAGCGTATAACACACACAGGCTTACCATTGCAACCAATGCAGCCTTACCACTGCAACCAATGCAGCCTTACCACTGCAACCAATGCAGCCTTACATGTGCAATCAAAGCAGCCTTACCATTGCGATCAGTGCAGCCTGATCGATCCCCATCTGCAGCCTCGGAGGGCAGAGGGAGAGGGCGGGACGAGTGCCAACAGATTACAAACAGGAGAATCTCTTGTTTACTCTGTGGTCTCTTTAATACAAAGTCCCGCCTCCTATGATAGACAGAACAGTCGTCCAATGGCATCCCAGGAGACAGGACTTCCATTAGAGACGCTGCTGAGTAAACAGGAGATTCTCTTTGTGTAATCTGACAGAGCTCGTCCTGCCCCCTCCAAGGCAGCGCCAATAAATACAGTATATATCTTTTGGGGCCACAAACAATATATATGTCCAAATCCCAGGGGGGCCATATTAAATCAACTGGGGGGCCGCATTTGGCCCCCGGGCCGGAGTTTGGACATGCCTGGTCTAGATTCACCGAGAGACCAGCCATCCAGAGGGAAGCAAGACTCCAGCATCCAGTCGGTGTACCCGGGGATCAAAGAGGCAGCCCAGCTGACGATCAAGACAGTGGAACGCCATCGTCCGGGACCCTTGTGCTGTGAAACAGCGACTTACAGACATACCCTTTGGGAGAGATCCAGGTGGCTCGGCCTGTCGGGTGAGAGAGCACATGCTCAACTGTTAATCCTCCTTCTAGACAGACATTTCAGTGCCATCTCACAGGCCACCTGCCTCTAGTGGGCCTCAGTTTAAACCTAGAGGCCTTTCATCACTTACATCGTTTATGCAGACGTGACTGACACTAGCCGGCGATCAGTTTACCAACGCTAAAGTTTATCACCCCTTACCGGATTACGTTCCCTTTGTTACCTGTTCCTTGTGGATTACAAACTTTAATGTGCACCATTCGGCCACAACGTGAACTTTAGCTGCTTGCAGGACCGCCCGCTAGAGGGAGCTCATGAGCGCAGACTGTTTTACTTCAGTTTGAATGAATGGTACCATTCTTTAGTATAGACCTGTTTATTCATTAGTGTCCCCTTTGTTGATTTCCGCAAGGGCCCTTGCAAAATCATTTTTGCATTGTTGCATAACAACTATTCATGTGCTGATTTAAACTTGTTCTTTTTTGATGTTTATGAAATATAATACTGTGTGAAGTGTATTTTCCCTGTCTGGAAGAAGGATCATCCAAGATCCAGGTAATACTGCGTTATATTGCTGCTGAGTGTGGTATGCTCTATTACTGTACCCCTAAACAAACAGGGGCTACAATACACCTACCAGATTTCTGATGTGTCAAGGGAGGGTTCGAGCTAGTTAATAAGGGTGAGACAGACAAAAAGAAGTAGAACCCAAACAACAACCAGTAGCTCCTTCGGGGGTAGTGCTACACGCATGCCTGCATAAGCCTTTTTTTTTTTTAAGCTGTGTGCACCAGGGGTTTCTGCTTGTTTGAAGGAGCTACAACTAAAATAATTACGTAGGGGTTATTTACAAAAGGCAAATCCACTTTGAACTACAAGTGTAAAGTGCACTTGAAATTGCACTTGGAAGTGCAGTCGCTGTAAATCTGAGGGGTAGATGTGAAATGAGGTGAAGTTCTGCTGATTTTATTATCCAATCATGTGCAAGCTAAAATGCTGTTTTTTATTTTCCTTGCATGTCCCCCTCAGATTTACAGCAAAATGCACTTCCAAATGCACTTTCAGTGCAAAGTGGATTTGCCTTTCGTAAATAACCCCCAGTATATTCAGTATGTTACATTGTTTGAATTTACACATATGTGTGATAGGGAATGCGTGCGACCCACAGGCAAAATGCAGATTAATTCTTAATGTTATCCCGCGCATAGAAAAATGCAGTGCGTTTTCGGGTGCACAAAATGAACCATGCGGTTCCATGCAACAGCATTTTGAAAAAAGGGTCAAAAAACCTTCCCCCCATTTCCCACAGGTACAGCAGCACATTTAATGAATGAGCTGCTGTGCCCATGCAAAACGCAGCATGGAGAGACCCACACATGTAAAAACCTAACCTTAAACAGAAACTTTCAGTCAGACAGACCTATGTAAAAGAGTTTTGCTGAGTGAAGAATAGGGATGAATGAGATGAGCCGAACACCCCCGGGTTCGGTTCGCACCAGAACGTTCGAACAGACCGCGGGTTCGCACGAATATTTCGAACCCCATTGAAGTCTATGGGACCCGAACGTTCGAATTCAAAAACGGTCGTTTTAACCACTTTAGCCCCGGACCATATTGCTGTCCAAAGACCAGAGCACTTTTTGTGATTCGGCACTGCGTCACTTTAACTGACAATTGCGCGGTCGTGCGACGTGGCTCCCAAACAAGATTGGCGTCCTTTTTTCCCCACAAATAGAGCTTTCTTTTGGTGGTATTTGATCATCTCTGCGGTTTTTATTTTTTGCGCCATAAACAAAAATAGAGCGACTATTTTGAAAAAATAGTAATATTTTTTACTTTTTTCTGTCATAAATATTCCCTCAAAAATTTATAAAAACAAAAGTTTTTTTCCTCAGTTTAGGCCGATACGTATTCTTCTACATATTTTTCATAAAAAAAAAATCGCAATTAGCATTTATTGATTGGTTTGCGCAAAAGTTATAGCGTTTCCAAAATAGGGGGTAGTTTTATGGCATTTTTATTATTTTTATTTTTTTTACTAGTAATGGCGGCGATCAGCGTTTTTTTCAGTACTGCGACCTTATGGCGGACACTTCGGACACTTTTGACACATTTTTGGGACCATTGGCATTTTTATAGCGATCAATGCTATAAAAATGCATTGTATTACTATAAAAATGCCATTGGCAGTGAAGGGGTTAACACTAGGGGCAGGGAAGGGGTTAAGTGTGTTCCTGGGTGTGTTCTAACTGTATGGGGGGGTGGACTCACTAGGGGAAATCACTGATCTTCTGTTCATACATTGTATGAACAGAAAATGAGCGTTTCCCCCGCTGACAGGAATGAGAGCTATGTGTTTACACACATAGCTCTCGTTCCCCGCTCTGTATCGAGCAATCGCGGGTGCCCGGCGGCGATCGTACCCGCCGGGCCCGCGCGCGGGGGGCGCGCGGGCCGCCGGCGGCGCGCACGCACCCCCTAGTGGCCGCGAATGTCCCGACGTAGGATGACGGGCTCTCGCCCAGGAGAGCCGACCTGCCGCCGTAGAACGACGCCGGCTGGTCGGCTAGTGGTTAAAGACCAAAATTCAATTAATCAATTAAATGTCCCTGCACAACATGAGAGGACTATAAAAAAAAAAAGTAATTAATGCTACTTGCGCAAGTTCTGTGTGGCAACATTATGTCGAATATTTTAGCGGTGGTGGGGGGCCATTATTGTTTTGTGAAAGAAATTTTTTAGAAAAAAGGGCACCCTTCAAACATACTGTAATTGGAGCGCAACAAGGGGCCACGTGCAAAGTATTGCATCAAAAATTGTTATTAGCCGCCCCTGTTAAACAGGGGCTGAAAAATTGTGCCTTGGGCACAACACAACACTTGCAACCCCTCCCAATAACTCCAATTGGAGCGCTACAAGGAGCCACGTGCAAAGTATTGCATCAAAAATGCAAAAACCCCTCCCAATAACTCCAATTGGAGCGCAACAAGGAGCCACGTGCAAATTATTGCATCAAAAATTGTTATTAGGCGCCCCTGTTAAACAAGGGCAGAAAAATTGTGCCTTGGGCACAACACAACACTGCAACCCCTCCCAATAACTCCAATTGGAGCGCAACAAGGAGCCACGTGCAAAGTATTGCATCAAAAATTGTTATTAGGCACCCCTGTTGAACAGGGGCTGAAAAATTGTGCCTTAGGCACTGGTGGCAGAGCCCAGAAACACAACATTTCTTACTAGCTATCAGCAAGAAAAGTGAGGAGAAGGATGTTCCATCAGCAGCATAAGAGGACAGTCACTCAGCATCAGCAGTCTAAAAGGGATCCGACTTTTCAACAAAAAGATATTATTCATTAATATCAGCATCAGGTGCTTGGTAGCTGGTGTTGATCCAAGCCTGATTCATTTTGATGAAGGTCAGTCGATCAACAGAGCCGCACCCTGTGATCAGTCACAAAGCCTCCAGCAGCACTGAATGTCCGTTCTGAAAGAACACTGGATGCAGGGCAAGCCAGTAGGTCAATTGCATACTGGGCAATCTCTGGCCAGTGATCCATCCTCAAGACCCAGAGGATTTTCGGTGGGGAAGGTGTCCAAGTCGGATCTTGCCCCTAGGTATTCCCGGACCATGTAAACCAGACGCTGGCGATGGTTGCTGGAACCTGTCAGACCTTGGGGCTGCGGACTGCCTGAACGCATCGGTCAGACGACCACCTTCTCCACCGCCCCTTCTGTGACTCACCGAAGCCTCAGCAAGATGTTGTCCAGAGCCAGGTTTTGGTAATCCCCCCCGGTTTTGGGAACGCATTGCACAGGCCCTTCTGCAAGGCCTCCTGCAGAAGTTTCCTCTTCTCCTCCCTCTGCGATGGCAACATAAGGTCCGCAACCTTACTCTTGTAACGTGGATTAAGGAGAATCGCCAGCCAGTACACAAGGAGCCTTACGCAGGCTTTGCAGGATCAGGGAGGCCATGCAGCGTAGGTTTGCAGAGGCATTCGGGGCACAGTCCTCTGGGTCACTGAGGACGACAGGATCCACAGGCACCTCATCCCAGCCACGTAAAAGTCCACGTGCTCCTTGGGACTGTAAATGATCCCTTGAAGACTGCTGCTGCTGAGTTCTAGGCTCCACCTCCATGCTGCTGATACAATCCTCCTCCTCCTCTTCCTGTGTGCTAGGTGGGCAAGCAGGACCACTGTCTGGGTAAAGGGGGCCTTGAGAGGTAAGGAAGTCCTCCTCTTCCTCCCTCTGTTCTGCCTCAAGGGCTCTGTCCATTATTCCACGTAGCGTGTGCTCCAACATGTGAATAAGAGGGACAATCTCACTGATGCATGCACTGTCACTGCTCACCATCCTCGTGGCCTCCTCAAATGGTGACAGGACAGTGCATGCATCCCTGATCAAGGCCCACTGGCGTGGGGAAAAAAAACCTAGCTCCCCTGACCCAGTTCTGCTGCCATATTGGCACAGGTACTCATTGATGGCCCGTTGCTGCGTGTGCAGCCGCTGCAGCATGGCCAACGTTGAGTTCCATCTGGTAGGCATGTCACAAATTAGGCGGTTCTTGGGCAGGTTGTATTCCCTTTGGAGGTCAGTCAGCCGAGCAGTGGCATTATATGACCTTCGAAAATGCACACAGACTTTCCTGGCCTGCTTCAGGACATCCTGCAAGCCTGGGTACCTGCCCAAGAACCGCTGCACCACCAAATTGAGGACATGCGCAAAACAGGGCACATGGGTGAGTTTTCCCTGTTGCAGGGCAGAGAGGAGGTTGGTGCCATTATCGCTGACCACCATTCCAGGCTTGAGCTGGCGTGGCGTCAACCACCTCTCAGCCTGACCCTGCAGAGCTGACAAAACCTCTTTCCCAGTGTGGCTCCTGTCTCCCAAGCACACCAGCTCTAGCACCGCATGGCATCTCTTGGCCTGCATTCCTGCGTATCCCCTCATACGCCTACGGAGCACGGCTGGTTCGGAGAAAACATCCCCACAGGAAGAGGCCACAGGGGAAGAAGAAGAGGAGGGGGTGGAGGAGAGAGGTGTGTCACAAGCAGTAGTAGTGTTTTGGAGGCGTGGTGGCGGAACAACCTCCAAAACTACTGGACCTTGCCCTGCGTCCTTCCCAGCTGCCAGCAGAGTCACCCAATGCACCGTAAAAGACAGGTAATGTCCCTGTCCATGCCTGCTGGACCATGATTTAGCGGTAATATGCACCTTACCACTGACCGCCCTGTCCAGCGAGACATGGACATTGCCTTCCACATGCCGGTAGAGAGCCGGAATAGACTTCCGTGAGAAAAAGTGGCATTTTGGTACTTGCCACTGAGGTACTGCACATTGCACAAACTCACGGAAGGGGGCAGAATCTACCAACTGAAAAGGTAGCAGTTGAAGTGCTAGCAATTTCGCTAAGCTAGCATTCAACTGCTGGGCATGTGGATGGCTGGGATTGTACTTCTTTCGGCGCTGCAGCAGCTGGGGCAGGGAAATTTGCCTGGTACTATCAGTAGATTGACCGCTACTACTAGCTTGTGACACACCTATTTCTACACCTTCACTGCAGGCTTCAGAGAGGACTGGGGGTCTACTAGGGTTGGAGGTCCCAGAAGGGCAAGGGGGGGTACGCTTTTGTCTTTGATGTGGGTCTTTCTGGTGTGCTTGCCAACGAGCTGCATGGCAGGTCGACATATGTCTGGACAAGCATGTGGTACCCAGGCGGTTGATTTGGCCACGCGAGATACGCTTGCGACATAAGTTGCAAATAGCAAAGGTACGATCTTGTGGACATGTTTCAAAAAAGGCCCACACCAAAAAACGTTTGCTGTACCGGTCAGACACAGCAGCGCCATACACAAGCGCCGTAGATGTGCGCTGTAATGCAGTGGGTGTGACCTTAAGCTGACCCCTGGAGGGCATCCTGCCTCTTTGGAGATGTGCCTGTGCCTCGTCCTCCTCCTCTCTCCTATCAGGCACCCAGGTAGAGTCAGTGACCTCATCATCCCCTCCCTCCTCATCACTGTCAACAACCTGGCAGTATGCTCCAGCTGGGGGAACATCATCACTCACAAATTGCTGTCCCTCTCGGCCACCCCCTCTCCCTGGGCTCACATCAATGCCTTCCTCTATCAGTGTTCCGTCATCGGAGTCTTCAAAACACTGCGCATGTTGTGTTGAAACAGTTCGGGGGACTCCTCAGGAGGACATGGTGGTACTAGGGAAGTATTGTGTGAAGCCATTGTGCAGAGGGAAGAGGACGCCTTGGCAGCTGCTTTGCCAGATAAACTTTGATCAGTCTGTGTGAGAGAATGAGGAGGATGAGGACGGCTTGGTCATCCACTCTACTAATTTCTCTGCATGTTGAGGCTCAACACGGCCAGCTCCCGAAAAAAAGGACGAGCGGCCACGGCCACGCACCACATACACTACCAGCGTTACCTCTACATGCAGAGCCTGCTTGCCCTCGTGACTCTCTGCCTCTCTTCGTTGTCCTTCCAGACATATTTATGCGTTCAGGTGGTATATAACAGCACACGTACAGTGACACCAACTGCGTTCAGGTGGTATGTAACAGCACAAGCGGAGTCGCACCAACTGCGCTCAGGTGGTATATAACAGCACAGGTGCGGTGACACTAACTGCGCTCAGGTGGTATGTAACAGCACACGTACAGTGACACCAACTGCGCTCAGGTGGTATATAACAGCACAGGTGCAGTGACACTAACTGTGCTCAGGTGGTATATAACAGCACACGTACAGTGACACTAACTGCGCTCAGGTGGTATCTAACAGCACAGTTGCGGTGACACTAACTGCGCTCAGGTGGTGTGTAACAGCACACGTACAGTGACACCAACTGCGCTCAGGTGGTATATAACAGCACAGGTGCGGTGACACTAACTGCGCTCAGGTGGTATATAACAGAACACGTACAGTGACACTAACTGCGCTCAGGTGGTATCTAACAGCACAGTTGCGGTGACACTAACTGCGCTCAGGTGGTATGTAACAGCACACGTACAGTGACACCAACTGCGCTCAGGTGGTATAACAGCACAGGTGCGGTGACACTAACTGCGCTCAGGTGGTATCTAACAGCACAGTTGCGGTGACACTAACTGCGCTCAGGTGGTATGTAACAGCACACGTACAGTGACACTAACTGCGCTCAGGTGGTATATAACAGCACACGTGCGGTGACACTAACTGCGCTCAGGTGGTATCTAACAGCACAGTTGCGGTGACACTAACTGTGCTCAGGTGGTATGTAACAGCACACGTACAGTGACACTAACTGCGCTCAGGTGGTATATAACAGCACACGTGCGGTGACACCAAATGCGCTCAGGTGGTATGTAACAGCACACGTGCGGTGACACCAAATGCGCTAAGGTGGTATGTAACAGCACACGTGCGGTGACACCAAATGCGCTCAGGTGATATGTAACAGCATACGTGCGGTGACACCAAATGCGCTCAGGTGATATGTAACAGCACACGTGCGGTGACACCAAATGCGCTCAGGTGGTATGTAAAAGCACACGTGCGGTGACACCAAATGCGCTCAGGTGATATGTAACAGCACACGTGCGGTGACACCAAATGCGCTCAGGTGGTATGTAACAGCACACGTGCGGTAACAGCACACGTGCGGTGACACCAAATGCGCTAAGGTGGTATGTAACAGCACACGTGCGGTGACACCAAATGCGCTCAGGTGATATGTAACAGCACACGTGCGGTGACACCAAATGCGCTCAGGTGATATGTAACAGCACACGTGCGGTGACACCAAATGCGCTCAGGTGGTATGTAAAAGCACACGTGCGGTGACACCAAAAGCGCTCAGGTGATATGTAACAGCACACGTGCGGTGACACCAAATGCGCTCAGGTGGTATGTAACAGCACACGTGCGGTGACACCAAATGTGCTCAGGTGGTATGTAACCGCACACGTGCGGTGACACAAAATGCGCTAAGGCGGTATGTAACAGCACACGTGCGGTGACACCAAATGCGCTCAGGTGGTATGTAACAGCACATGTGCGGTGACACCAAATGCGCTAAGGTGGTATGTAACAGCACACATGCAGTGACACCAAATGCGCTAAGGTGGTAACAGCACACGTGCGGTGACACCAAATGCGCTCAGGTGGTATGTAACAGCACACGTGCGGTGACACCAAATGCGCTAAGGTGGTATGTAACAGCACATGCACAGTCAGAGCGACTGCGTTTCTGTGCAATTCAATAGCCCACTTGCATTAACAGCAACTGTCTTTCTGTGCAAATAAATAGCACACGTGCAATAACAGTTAATGCGTCTATGTGCAATTAACTAGCACACGTTGACTAACACGTTAGAGCATCAAGCACAATCTCCTGCCTGAAAGATACTAATAGCAGAACTAGCTAAGCTATACAGTTTATAAATATATTGACAACTCCTAGGGATGTCAATATATTTTCTACAAACTGTACATTTAACTATACTAACTAGTAGCCTCCCTGATCTATCTATCTATCTATCTATCTATCTATCTATCTATCTATCTATCTATCTATCTATCTATCTATCTATGTGAAAAGACACTGTGGGCCAGATTCAGGTAGAGTTAGGCTGGAGTATCCAGTGATCCGCCAGCCTAACTGTCACTTTAAGCCGGCGTTTTTGTTTTCTGTAAGCAGAAAACAAAAAACGCCGGGTTGGAGTTCCGATGCGATCGGCGCAATTGAATTTCGCCATCGCATCGCAACTTTAATTTAAAAATGGCGCCGGGGGCGTTCCCGCTGATTTACGCTGAAAAAATATGTTAATCAGCGGGAATCGGCAATTCACGATCGTATTCGGGCGCGACGCAGTGACTTTCCGACGTTTCCGTAAGCGATACGCGGCGTAAAGATAAAGCAGCCCCCTAGTGGAGTATCCTATGTTAAGTATAGGCGTCGTCATCGCGTCGGAAAAAAAAAAATTGCGTCGCTTGCGTAAAACTTTCATGAATGGGGATGTGACGTCATTGACGTTCACTGACAGAATTTGGAGCATGCGCACTGGGATGCATTGACACTCGACGCATGCGCAGTACGTTCGCCGCGGGATCGCGCATAGTTTAAATAATACACGCCCCGTACCCGCCCAATTTGAATTCCGCCGGTTCATTTGCGATGCGCTGCCGCAACTTTAGGAGCAAGTGCTTCATGAATAACAGCACTTGCTCCTAAAATTTCGGCAGAGTAACGTAAATGAGAAGCGTTACTCCAGAGCAAAGATGCTCCCATCTACCTGAATCTGGCCCTGTGTCTCTATCTCTCTCTCTCTCTGTCTCACTTCTCTAAGCAAGCCGGAACACACTACACGAGGCCGCCCGGGAGGTGGCCTTTTATAGTGTGGGGCGTGTGCTAAAGCCCTGAGCCCTAATTGGCCAAAGCACCCAGGCTTTGGCCAATTAGGTCTCTTCATTTTTTGATTAGCCAAGCATGCGGGGTCAATCATCAGCGCGCAACGCTGCAGTGAATTATGGGTCATTCGAATTTGGCGCGAATGACCCGATTTGTTCGTTTTCGACAAACGATCGAACGGCCGATGTTCGATGCGAACATGTGTTTGCATCGAACACGAAGCTCATCCCTAGTGAAGAACAGTAAGGCCTGATTCACAACTATGCATTTTTTTGTGCATTTTCAGTTTTTCAGAAACACACTTTAGTCCATTTAACATGGTTTCCATCTGTGCATTTTATAGAATGGACCTAAGACTTTTTTCAGGTTTTTTGGTTCCATAGACTTCAATGGGTCAAAAATGTGTTTTTAAAAACACAAAATGCACCTGGAATATGCAAACTGCATAGGTGTGAATCAGGCCTAAAGTATAATCACTGTGCAGCACTAAGAAGGGCAGTCTGTATACTGTATTTAACAAACATGGCTGTCTACATTGTACAGATAGAATTACAATTTATTCACAAACACAAGGTTTGTAAAGTACCAACTTACATTTACAAAATGGATCATTCCAGGTCCATCATCGTCATCATCATCATCAGATACCTTTAAAACAAACCAACAGCAAAAAAAAAAAAAAAATACAAACGTCAAAGACTATAGCTTTTATTTAAGCCAGTATACGTCAGTATAAACGACAGTATTGGCTCATCACAGCAGCAACAAGAGATATGAAAGAGGTCTCCCCAAAGCAGTCTTCTTCCCGTTTGTTTCAGCGGTTTGTTTTTATGTCCTCGAAGTTACAAACCAATTACCAGCTGCTCTCTGAGCAGAGAATTGTGGATTGGCTAAGCAATTGGGTAATATTTAAAGAAACACCAATCATTTGATGATTTTACAGGTGACTAATGCACAGTAAAATCTATATTCACACGTCACCGATTCCAGGTTACCAAAAAAACATTCTTAAGAAGAAAAAACGGTAGGTTTTTCTTTTTTTAATCAGTTCTACAGAAATTCCTTCTGTACATGCTCTTGAAGTTGTGCCTAAACTGAAATATTAAAAAGGTAAACGTTAGGCAGATATAAATGTAGCGATACCCCCAAAGGGGCTGCTGAGAATAAATGAGATGGCATGTTACTTAATGGCTCTGGTGAAATGTCTAGGGTGGATGATGCATACAGCAGCAGTAAAGGAATGTCCGCCAATAGAAAGTCTCTTTATATGTGATCTTTATTACCCAGCCAGGTAAAAACAATCAACAGGTGATGGAAATGGATAGACGTAGGTTGGAAGGAGAACAGCATATTCAGGCATTCAATATGGAAACACTCCTGCTTCTGACAACACTTAGATTTCTTCGCCACTCCAGTCAGAGTGGGTATAGCGTACCTGGACAGGTCTCTCTCACCGACCTGGCAGCCAGAGTATCACTCGGAACTTTGGGAAGATGTCTCTCTCACAGACAGTGGCGGCTGGAGCTCAAAATTTTTGGGGGGTGCAAACGAAAAAATAAAATAAAAATTGCAGCCTCACTGTGCCCATCAAACGCAGCCACTGTGCCATCAATTGTCACCACTGTGCCATGCCATCAAATGCAGTCACTGTGCCATCAATTGTCACCACTGTACCATGCCATCAAACGCAGCTGCTGTACCATCAATTGTCACCACTGTGCCATGCCATTAAACGCAGCCACTGTACCATCAATTGTCACCACTGTGCCATGCCATCAAACATCCGCTGTGCCATCAATTGTCACCACTGTGCCCTGCCAACAATTGTTACCACTGTGCCATGCCATCAAACGCAGCCACTGTGCCATCAATTGTCACCACTGTGCCATGCCATTAAACGCAGCCACTGTGCCATCAATTGTCACCACTGTGCCATGCCATCAAACGCAGCCACTGTGCCATCAATTGTCACCACTGTGCCATGCCATCAAATGCAGCCACTGTGTCATCAATTGTCACCACTGTGCCGTGCCAACAATTGTTAACACTGTGCCATCTTATCAAACGCAGCCACTGTGCCAATTGTCACCACTGTGCCCATTGTTGCCACTGTGCTGTGCCCTTTGTTGCCATTGTACCCATTGTTGTTACTATGCTGTGCCCTTTGTCGCCTCTGGGCCCATTGTTGTCACTGCACTGTGCCCTTTGTCGCCTCTGTGCCCATTGTCGCCGCTGTTCCCTGTAAAATGCACTTCCCTTTCTGCTTCCATGTCCCTCGATGTCTTGTTCCGCCTTGGGGACACTTCATCCAATCAGGTTACCGACAACCAGAATCCGGGAACCTGATTGGCTGAAACTGGCGTCTGTCTAATCCAAGGAACGCACCCCCCATGCGTTCCGAGGATAGACTTCCGAGAGCCGGAGGGCTGTACTTGGAAAGCCTCTGGCCGCCTTCCTGCTTGGATGTTCCGGACCAACATGGCCCAGAAACCAGGAACACCGTGTAGCACACACGCCCTGGCCAGGTAGGCCATAACGTTAGGGGCGCGGTGATGTGGCCACCCTAAAGGTGGGTGCCACACTCGAAGAAGAAACGGCCAAAATGGCGTCAGTTCCATAAGTACCCTCTCCCAGCATGCCCAAGCCTCCTGATTGGTCACTTGGGAGAAAACCCAAACCTCAGCTTCCACTGCTGCCACCTATTGTCCTGGGGTAAAACAACATCCCAGGCACAACAGAATGAGCCCACAGCACAGCCAAGCTGAAACAGAGACCCTAACTGAACAATCATAATAGAAATCAGAGTCACTTACACTCCGATTATCCCTTAAATTTCACTAGCACCAGTACTTGGAAGTACATGGGCGCTACACAGTCCCCCCACTTATATATACACTGTTCCCAGTGTCTTAACACGGGCATTCAAGCCTGAATGCCTGACCTGAATCTGCATAACAGTAAGTAGGAGATAGAAAAGATAAAACTTGCAAGATATAAAACATTACTCACAAATATTCACAGTGATACATTATGACATTACACATTCCTAACTATCTACTCTGCCCCATTCTCCAACAGCGTGGATAGAAGGTCAACAACCTGCAAAAAACAAAATGGAAGAACATACACACAATATACATCAGCAGACATTTAAATTCTCAACAAGTAGAAATGTAAGGAAAGGACTGAAACGCCGTTGGCACGCATACGCGCGCATGCGCGCCTACCTGGAACGCAAAATACATTGTTGACCAATGGCGCGCATTTGCGCACGCATGCGCGCATCCACCAACCGCAACGGCGCACTTCCGCGCATGCGCGGGTGCGGCGGACGGCGCGCTCACGCAGGGGGCGTTCCTGATCCCCTCTCAACCTATTTAAAGGATGCTCTGATGTCTGGGTGGTGCTGACCGGTCTTCTATGATTCCTGAACTCCTGACGCCTGTATACCTCACCACGATACCTGTTTAAACCACCTGGCTTGTGACCTTGACCTTGCTCCTGCTAAACCCTTGTATACTCTGCTGCCTGCCTGCTGACGACCCGGCTTGTGACCTCGACCTTGTTCCTGCTAAACCCTTGTATACTCTGCTGTCTGCCTGCTGACGACCCGGCCTGTGACCTTTGACCTCGCCTCTGCTCGATCCCTTGTACTTCACTGCCTACCTGCTGCCAACCGGCCATCCTAAGACTCCTGCTTCCAAGGCTCCCGCCACGGGTCCTCCTGATTTGCTAGGGCCTCTAGCCCTGTGTCTGCTGCTCATCTGGGGTTCTCTGCCCTTCCTGCATCCGACGGCACTCAAGCAAATACCATCAGGCACTCGTGTTCCTCCTACCCGAACGCCATCTGTTTCACCCCCAGAGGGGTTCCGGGTTGGAGATACAAGAGAGGCCGACCTCTTCACATCAGACTCCTACCAGGTACGTGACAGTACCGGTCAGCCAGGAATGGAGTCTGGAAGAGAGGCCTCTCCACCAAGAGACGTTATGGAGTCTATCTCTGCGCTGGCTCATTTGGTGCAGAATTTACAGAGGGACTTTAATCGCATTGAGGAGCGACTACCAAACCAAGGAGGTGTTGCACCAGCCTCTACCCCTTCTTCAGTCGCTGATGCTGCTACCCAAGTTGAGGCAAGTTTTCCCTATGGATTTCCTCCTTATCCTCCTCCTGAACCCAGGGTGCCTATTCCCGAAAGATTCTCCGGAAATCGCAAAATGTTTAGAAATTTTCGCAACTCCTGTGAACTTTACTTTTCCTTGTTGCCCCGGACTTTCACTTCTGAGGACGTTAAGGTGGGGTTTATAATCACACTCTTATCAAATGAACCACTTACCTGGGCTCACCACCTTAGAGAACAGCTGGATCCTGCCCTAGTCTCCACCGACTCCTTTTTCTCAGCCATGGCCCAAATATATGCCGATCCCTTCTGTCAGCAATCAGCAGAATCCCAGCTTAGCAAGCTACAACAAGGGTCAAGACCTGTTGAGGACTACATCACTGATTTTCGTGTCTTGAGTACGGACACCCAATGGAATAGTCCTGCCCTTCGCCATTGGTTTCGCCACGGTCTTTCTGACCCCTTAAAGGATGAGTTAGCCAGAGTAGGAATCCCAGCATCCTTGGAGGACTTGATCACTCTGGTCACCCAGATCGACCGCCGATTACGCGAACGACAGGCAGAGAAAGTGGGAGGAACCCTTTCTGTGGCTGCTGAGCCTGACCTATCAACCACATTCTCTAGCCGAAAGGCTCAACACGGGGCCTACCACAGGAGCGTCCCAAGGGCTCCCCTCACTCCGGCTGAACGTCTCAGGCGACTACGTGCCAACCTGTGTTTCTATTGTGGGGAGGCCAGCCACCTTTTACGAACTTGTCCAGCCAGGACCATCCGAGTCCGTTCTCGACAACCCCACTTAGAACACCTCCTCGGAGAGGGTCGGTCACAACTGTCCCTTCCAGTCATTCTCCAATTAATGGAAAGGCACTCCCTGTGGCAGCAATCATAGACTCTGGAGCTTGCAGCTGTTTTGTGGACTCCACATTTGTCTCTCTGCATCAGCTTCCCGTATGTACCAAGAAACAGGAATTCCTTGTCCACTTGGCCGACGGCTCCGGCATCAAATCTGGCCCGGTCACCCAAGAGACTGCACCTATTTTCTGTCAAACCCCTTCTGGTCACCATGAATTTCTTTGTTTGGATGTCATAGCCTCACCCATGTTTCCCATCATCCTTGGTGTTCCATGGTTAAGAGCTCATAACCCGCACATCGACTGGCCCACTGGGGTGGTCACTTTCTCTTCCAATTACTGTCTGGAGCACTGCTTTCCAGAAAAACCTGTTGGTATTACTCCCCTTCTGAGCCTTCAACCTGACCCTGAAATCATTAAGCTGGTACCTCCGGCCTACCACGGATACCTGGATGTGTTCAACAAGAAGGGTGCAGACACTCTTCCGCCCCACAGGACATATGATTGCCCTATTGAGCTTTTGCCTGGGGCCGAGATTCCTTTTGGCCGAATTTACCCCCTCTCGGAACCCGAACTGGAAGCTCTACGGGCTTACATCGATGAAAGTCTGAAAAAGAAGTTCATCCGACCCTCCACGTCACCTGCAGGTGCCGGTATCTTCTTTGTGGAGAAAAAGGATCACTCCCTAAGACCCTGCATTGATTACCGGGACCTGAACAAAATTACTATTAAGAACAGGTACCCCCTTCCCCTGATTCCCGAGTTGTTCCAGAGACTGCGGGGGGCACGAATTTTCTCAAAACTTGACCTAAGAGGGGCATACAACCTGGTTAGAATCAGGGAAGGGGATGAATGGAAGACAGCTTTTCGAACACGCTTTGGTCACTTCGAGTACCTAGTCATGCCATTCGGGCTCTGCAACGCCCCAGCCACATTCCAACATCTTGTGAACGATGTTTTCCGGGACTATCTGGACCTATTTGTCATAGTCTATCTGGATGACATTTTGGTCTTCTCCGAATCCCTCGAATCCCATCAGATCCATGTGAAAAAAGTCTTGGATCGACTCAGAAAGCACCGCCTTTACGCAAAAGCTGAAAAATGCGATTTTGAAAAGCAAACGATACACTTCCTTGGACTTGTCATCTCCGCGGATGGGATCGCAATGGATCCTCAAAAAGTCGCATCTGTCCTGGAATGGCCTGCCCCTACTGACAGAAAAGCTGTTCAACGGTTCGTAGGATTCGCCAACTTCTACAGGAAATTTATTAAGAATTTTTCTGGCATTATTTCCCCCATCACTCAGCTAACCAGGCAGCATATACCTTTCCAGTGGACACCCGAAGCACAAGAGGCTTTTGAACAATTAAAAACATTATTTACTTCCGCACCCATCCTGAAGCACCCTGATCCTGCTCTAGCTTTTGTGTTGGAGGTAGATGCTTCAGAAAATGCAGTCGGGGCTATATTATCCCAACGTCAGGGTCCTAAATCTTTGCTTCACCCTGTAGCCTTCTTCTCCAAGAAACTAAACCCGTCTGAGAGGAACTATGATGTTGGGGACCGAGAGTTGCTTGCTATTAAAGCTGCGCTAGAGGAGTGGCGCTATCTTCTGGAAGGAGCCTCCCATCCAATTCTTATCTTCACGGACCACAAGAATTTGGAATATCTGAGGACGGCCAAACGATTAAGACCTCGACAAGCACGATGGGCATTATTTTTCTCTCGTTTTGTGTTTCACATCACATTTCGCCCTGGTTCTAAAAATGGTAAGCCAGATGCCTTATCCCGAATGTTTAAAGATCCTGTGAGCCCCGCAGAGCCTGATACCATCCTTCCGGCCAAAAACTTTTTGATCCTTCAAACAGATCTGTTGTCTTAAATAAAAACAAGCGTGGTCAACCAACCACCTCCACAGGACTTAGCGCTTCAACTAAAGGATGGCCTTTACCTTCATGGGAAACAAGTTTTTATCCCTGAGCAATTCAGAGTTTCCATCCTGGCACGTTGCCATGACCACCCTCTAGCCGGTCACTATGGCATCCGTAAGACGGCCGATTTGGTCGCCCGCTCTTTCTGGTGGCCAGAGTTACTGCAGGACTGCAGGAAATATGTCAGATCCTGTACTACATGCCTCCGAAACAAGACAGACAGAGCCAAGACTTGGGGTCTTCTGGAGCCCCTTCCTGTGCCTAAGAAACCATGGAGTATGATCTCCATGGATTTTATTGTAGAACTTCCCCCATCTGAGGACTTCAATACCATTTTTGTTGTGGTGGATCGCCTTACTAAGATGGCCCACTTTGTACCCCTGCAAGGTACTCCTTCGGCTACAGAAACGGCCACGGCCTTCATCAAGGAAATCGTCAGATTGCATGGTATTCCCGACAGCATCATTTCCGACCGAGGAGTACAATTCACCTCCAGATTTTGGAGGGCTTTATGTGAAGCTCTAAATATTAAACTTTGCCTCTCTTCTGCATACCACCCACAAACCAATGGTCAGACGGAGAGGACGAATCAAACCCTCGAACAGTACCTGCGGTGTTTCTCTTCTTTTGCACAGGACGACTGGCTCTCTCTCCTTCCGCTGGCAGAGTTCTCGTATAATAACACAATACACTCAGCAACCAATCAGTCTCCGTTCTTCGCTAATCTTGGCTACCATCCGTCCTTCTTACCAGAGATACCTGTTGAGAGTTCCGTACCTGCTGTGCAAGACCGCCTAAACTTCTTTTCCACCAACAATCAGGTGCTACAGGATGCAATTTCCAAAGCCCAGGCAAGCAATAAAAAGTTCTTTGACAAAAAGAGACGAGGCAACCTGAACCTGGAGCCTGGGGATAAAGTCTGGCTGTCTACGACCAATCTAAAGTTGAGTTGCCCCTCAAAGAAACTGGGTCCCAAATTTTTGGGCCCTTTCCCTGTGAAACGGAAGATCAATACAGTGGCCTTCGAATTGGTGTTACCCAAGAACCTAAAGATGCACCCGGTATTTCACTCCTCCCTATTGAAACCTGCCATGCCAAACCCCTTTCCCAACCGGGTCTCTGAAGTTCCCCCTTCCGTTCTGGTCGAGGGGAATGAGGAGTTTGAGGTGGAGTCTATTTTGGACTGTAGACGCAGGAATAACCTTACCCAATTCCTTGTCAAGTGGAAAGGTTACGGCCCGGAAGAAAATTCTTGGGAACCGGCTTCTAACATACATGCCCCGAGATTGGTACAAGCCTTTTTTCAACGTCACCCGGAAAAGAAAGCCCTGAGGGGCATCCAGAGGCTGCCCGTAAGGGGGGGGCAATGTAAGGAAAGGACTGAAACGCCGTTGGCACGCATACGCGCGCATGCGCGCCTACCTGGAACGCAAAATACATTGTTGACCAATGGCGCGCATTTGCGCGCGCATGCACCAACCGCAACGGCGCACTTCCGCGCATGCGCGGGTGCGGCGGACGGCGCGCTCACGCAGGGGGCGTTCCTGATCCCCTCTCAACCTATTTAAAGGATGCTCTGATGTCTGGGCGGTGCTGACCGGTCTTCTATGATTCCTGAACTCCTGACGCCTGTATACCTCACCACGATACCTGTTTAAACCACCTGGCTTGTGACCTTGACCTTGCTCCTGCTAAACCCTTGTATACTCTGCTGCCTGCCTGCTGACGACCCGGCTTGTGACCTCGACCTTGTTCCTGCTAAACCCTTGTATACTCTGCTGTCTGCCTGCTGACGACCCGGCCTGTGACCTTTGACCTCGCCTCTGCTCGATCCCTTGTACTTCACTGCCTACCTGCTGCCAACCGGCCATCCTAAGACTCCTGCTTCCAAGGCTCCCGCCACGGGTCCTCCTGATTTGCTAGGGCCTCTAGCCCTGTGTCTGCTGCTCATCTGGGGTTCTCTGCCCTTCCTGCATCCGACGGCACTCAAGCAAATACCATCAGGCACTCGTGTTCCTCCTACCCGAACGCCATCTGTTTCACCCCCAGAGGGGTTCCGGGTTGGAGATACAAGAGAGGCCAACCTCTTCACATCAGACTCCTACCAGGTACGTGACAAGAACTGAAGCTGCACCTTCCGGCCCTTTAGAAGGTGAAACCTCCTTCCCCTCCTGAAGAGACACATTCAAAGAAAATAAGTGCTAAAATGTTCTCAAACTGCAAGGTCTTGGGAGAAAATACATGAGAAAATATATACGTGTCTCTCTGCGCTGGCAGAAGTTGCAGAACACTGCCCCTAGTGGTCAGTGCGCTGGTACTACCAGCATAGTGCAGTCCACTGTTCACTCAGAACAATAGCAGCAAAAGAGAGACGTAGAAAATGATATCTTCTCCTCTTTTCCTTGGTGCTGTGAAGAAGCCAGCAAGACCCTATCCTTACTAACTGATCAAACCCCCGAAGTTCTGCACAACCAACAAAGTGTGGATCCGGTGGGATGAAAATAAAAACTGGAAAGGGGCAACAGTTCTTGTCCGTGACTTCTTTAAAAGCAGCAGCGAAGGTGATAATGCAGGCATGGGGCCTACTTGTAGAACCTTGGATCCGGAAAAACGACAATCTCCCCTTGGGAATTGGTCGTGGTGATCGAAAAGACTTTCCCTGGACATTTGAGAACCACTTTATCATTGAAAATGTACCGGCCAGGGATCCAAGCCTGTAGGCAACTTTCAAATTTGTAGTTCAAGTTAATAAACGTGTAATCCGTGTCACGGGCACACCTGGGCACATTCAAATGCTACCAGATTGCATCCTGGTACCAGCTCTCCCTCTTTTGCTCAATCACAAGCAGAAGGGCTGGAGGTACATAGG
Organism: Rana kukunoris; assembly: GCA_029574335.1. NCBI lineage: Eukaryota > Metazoa > Chordata > Amphibia > Anura > Ranidae > Rana > Rana kukunoris. Next base: position 133,508,123 of record CM056057.1, on the reverse strand, counting down.
GATACTTCTATCCGTAGTCAGCGGTCAATTTTCGCATGACAATGCGCTGCAACCGGGACAGTTTAGGCAAAATACGGGGGTCTCCAAGTCCTGGTGGTGCAACAGCATCAGGAGCTCTTTGTAGTGCAGGCAATGCAACAGGGATGGGAGTAATGACTCTGGTGCTCGGCACCTCAACTCCCCATGTCAACTGCGGGACATGCGTTCGTGGTTTGGCCTCAGAAGCGCGCTTCTTTCGGCTGCACGATTTGGAAGACCGGGAGTTTATGTCCCACTGTGATTCAGGGAACTCGGGCTCAAACCACTTGTCATCTCCGGCTTCGGACGACGAGTCCAGGTCGGAGGTATCGTACTTCTCAGCAGGAAAGCAGGTGCGTCCCCCAGTAGGGACATTGGTCAAGTCACTTATTTGGGCAGGCAGGCCTCGACCGCAGCCGCCGGAAGCCTGTGCAGGGACCATTTTGGCAATGGCGTGCCACACGGAGACCACATTGATGGCCCTAGCCTCCGGTACGGCATCTGTCTGCACACTGGTCACACATTCTCTCTCACCCGCTTCGCGTACCTCCGGCGATCTGATTGGAGAAATAGCCAATCCCAGGGTAAGTGTAGATGAGACGGTCACGATCTCCGGATCAGCAACTACTGAAAATGGGGAGGGTTCCGGCCATGGGGCCTCCTCCTCCGCGGTCACAGTACCGCGATCAAGTCCACCTTGTACTCCCTGGGAGTTTCGGTCCGTGGCTTGACCTGGAACAGATAGGCCCGGCACTTCTTGCACCGGGCAAAGGGCAGCATCCAAACATCCAGCTCCGAACAGGACAGTCCGAGGGCCTCCACACTGCCGCTGGAGAATAGCACAAACTTCCCCTGGGTCCGCATTTGGATTCTGGTATCTGTCAGGGGCACTCCAGCAGCAGCAGATATTGCGTTGACTCCCGGGGAAGACATCGGGGGTCTCAGCTTGGTGAATGATGTTGGTGGCACCGACATGTTCACACGACCTTCTCTTATGGGACACTCATTTGGCGACAAACTCAGCCTGCATCACACGCAGGGGTGGGTAGCTCCTCCCACTTGGAAACTTTCCTCTGCACGTGGCAGAAGCACATGACTTCACCGCACGTGCGCCCAGCTTCAATGACGTTAACTCCTTCCTCATAAAGCAAATTTTAACACACGACAATTCCTTCTTCACGATGAAATAAACTTCTGAATTTGAATAAATCCCGATCCCGGACAAGCCCTCACATGTAGCGATACCTCGAAGGAGCTGCTGAGAATAAATGGGATGACATGTTACCTCATGGCTCTGGTGAAATGTCTAGGATGGATGATGCATACATCAGCAGTAAAGGAATGTCCGCAAATAGAAAGTCTCTTTATATGTGCTCTTTATTACTCAGCCGCGTAAAAACAATTAACAGGTGATGGAAATGGCTAGACGTAGGTTGGAAGGAGAACAGCAGATTTAGGCATTCAATATGGAAACACTACTGCTTCCGACAACACTTAGATTTCTTCGCCACTCCAGTCAGAGTGGATATAGCGTACCTGGACAGGTCTCTCTTACCGCAGCCAGAGTATCACTCGGAACTTTGGGAAGATGTCTCTCTCACAGACCTTTCTAGGATGAACTCAGGGAGAAACTTCTGCCACAGGCCCTCTCTGATTGCGGTTACGGAGGAGCCCCTCCTAAGTAAAGTTTCGCCTGGATCTTCTTAACGTCGCCCAAGTACCGACTGAAAGAGGAGTCAATCCTTCAGTGTCCGGTACCTTGATCTCCGGTGGCTCGTCTGAATCCTGTTGGACCGCCAGCCTCTCAATGGCGCTCCTCAGATGGACTCCCCACCGAATTGCCACACTTGCTTGGGATCTTCAAAAGTGGGAACTCAGTCGCTCACTGAGTCCCCTTCCTGCTTGGATGTTCCTGGACCCGGCCAAAATGGCGTCTGTTCCATAAGTACCCTCTCCCAGCATGCCCAGCGAGGCACAAGCCTTCTGATTGGTCGCTTGGAGAGAACACCCAAACCTCAGCTTCCACTGCTGCCACCTATTGTCCTGGGGTGTGTACCAATAGCCTAACATGGAAAGCTCCAGACTGACTTGGAAAGCACCAGACTTGGAAAGTTCCAGACAGACATGGAAAATTCCGAACTTGGAAAGCTCCAGACAGACTTGGAAAACCTTAGTTAGACTTACCGGTAACGGTATTTCTATGAGTCTTTCAGGACAGCACTTGGAGAGAGAGCGCAGCTCCACCCACTTCCCAGGAAACACTGCAGTCATTGCTTTAACTTCCGCCCACCTCCACCATGGCCTCAGTTGTACACGAGCACCTCCGGTCATACTGAAATGAGATAAGCAGAACATAGCAACCAAACATAGCAACCAAACATGTTAGTACAACACACACACATACACACACACATATATATATGTATATATATATATATATATATATATATATTACATTACACCAGAAGAGAGAAGGGTGGGTTATCGGTGCTGTCCTGAAAGACTCATAGAAATACAGTTACCGGTAAGTCTAACTAAGGTTTTCTCACTTCGTCTTTCAGGACAGCACTTGGAGATGATAACCAAGTACTTACTCTAGGGTGGGACCACCGCTTGCAGGACCTTCCTGCCAAAATACTGCTCTGCCGCTGAGAGCAGATTCATCCTGTAGTGGCGAGTAAAAGTGGAAAAACTCGTCCACGTAGCTGCCTTGCAGATAAGCTCTGGCGAAGCTCCAGCCCGTTCTGCCCAGGAAGTTGCCACTGCCCTTGTAGAATGTGCCACCACCCCTGGGGGAGGTTCTATATCCCTAGCTTTATAGGCCTCGTGGATAGCCATACGGAGCCATCTGGCTAGCGTACTTTTGGAAGCCCCGTACCCCCTACGTGCACCCAAGAACAACACAAACAGAGAATTGGATTTCCTAAATTCCCTGGTGACTTCCAGGTAGTGCATAATGCACCTTCTGACATCTAAGGTATGAAACGCTTCTTCCCTTGAACCGGAAGGAGCCGGACAAAAGGTAGGTAACACTATTTCTTGTGTCCTATGGAAGGCCGACGCCACCTTAGGAAGGAACCCAGGATCGGTCCTCAACACGACTATCTGGGAAGATGGTCAAGAAGGGTTCCACAATAGAAAGAGCCTGTAGCTCACTAATTCTCCTAGCCGAGGTGACGGCTACTAAAAGGACCGCTTTCAGGGTCCAAAATTTTAAAGATGCTTCTAACAGTGGTTCGAAAGGTCTTTGTCAGACCCCCCAAAACCACCGATAAGTCCCACTTGGGAAAAAACTTAAAGGGGGAAGGCCTAGTCCTGGCCAATGCCTTAAAAAATCTGATGACATAGGGATCTAGGGATAACCGTCTCTCTAGAAATACTGATAGCGCAGCAACCTGCGCTTTAAGGGTGCTGGCTGCCAGACCCTTGTCCATCACGTCCTGTAAAAACTCCAGGACCGAAAAATTATTCATGGGGGAACAATTTTTTGAACTGCACCAGGAATTAAAGACCCTCCAGGTCTTGAAATAAATCGCCCTGGTAACTTCCTTTCTGCTACTAAGTAGCGTATCCACTAAACGTTTAGATAAACCCTTCCTACTTAAGATTAACTCTTCAGTAACCAGGCCGCCAGGTTGAGCCAACCCACGTTGGGATGGAGCAGAGGACCCTGGTATAGCAAGTCCTTTCTGACTGGAAGTAGCTGATGAGGTTCTATTGCCAGTTTCAGCAGGGTTGAAAACCAAGGCCTTTTGGGCCAGTATGGGGCTATCAGGATGAGTCGTCTTTTCTACCTGAAGTTTCCGCAGAACTAACGGAATCATTTGTACTGGGGGGAAAGCATAACCCAAACGGAAGGGCCAATGCTGAACTTACGCATCTAGACCCTCCGCTTGATCCAGTCTGTTGAGGGAAAAGAAAACCGGAACCTTGGCGTTGGCTTGGGACGCGAACAGGTCTATCTGAGGGGTTGCCCACCTGTCTACTATTTTCTGGAACACCTCTGAATTTAAACTCCACTCGGATTCTAGAACCCTCCTCCTGCTTAGGAAGTCTGCCAGGTGGTTCAAACTGCCCTTTAGGTGTACTGCAGACAGAGATGCCAAGTTTGTCTCTGCCCAGTAAAGAATGTGTAGGGCCAGGTTCAGGAGAACCCTGCTCCTCGTGCCCCCCTGCCTTGAGATGCCGTGACATGTCCGACAGTATCTGGACATGCTGACCCTGTATTGTCTCCTGGAAGGCCCAGAGCCCCAGGCAAACGGCTTTGAGTTCCCTCCAATTGGAGGATCTTTTGGACTCTTCCCTGGACCAGGACCTTTGGGCCAACTGGCCCCTGAGGTGAGCACCCCACCCCCAGGAGCTGGCATCCGTAGTTAGGACCATTGTAGTGGGGAAGGACCACACCAGACCCTGACTCAAATTTGCGTGAGCCCTCCACCACCAAAGTTTCCTTTTTCCTGAAGCTGGAACTCTGATCTCCTTTTCTAGGGGTTCACCATGCGTCCAATTCTGTAGAATCGCCTGCTGGAGACTCCTTGAATGCAGGCGGGCCCACTGAATCGCAGGAATGGAGGATGTGAGTAGTCCCAGGGTGGACATAGCTGTACAAACTGATACTGACAGATTCGTCTGCACTGCCTTCACTGCTGCTTGGACCTTGATTATTTTCTCCTCTGGTAGAAATAACTTCTCCTGGATGGAGTCTATGGTGTACCCCAAAAAGACTATGACCTGAGAGGGGACTAGATTTGACTTCTCTCTGTTCATAATCCAACCTAGGCCCTCCAAATGGGCCTGAGTCCTCCACAGGTCTTTGAGAAGCTGATCTTCCATCTTGGCGAACAACAGGTCGTCCAAGTATGGAATTACCGAAACTCCTTCCAGCCTGAGAGGTGCCAAGGCTTCTGCCACCACCTTCGAAAAGATCCTCGGAGAGGAGGAGAGACCTGAACTGAAAGTGTCTGATCTCGCTTCCTGTCCTGATCGCTAGACGCAGGAAACGCTGAGAAAAGGCTCTTATCGGGACGTGAAGATAAGCATCCCTTAGGTCCATCGAGGCCAGAAAGCAACCCGCTGGAAGAAGCCTTCTGACCGAGTAGATGGTATCCATCCGGAACCTCTTGTACTTGATTGACCGATTCAGGAATTTTAAGTTCAGAATCAAACGAAATTTTCCTGACGGCTTTTTACTAGAATCACATGGGAGTAGCAACCTGTCCCCTGCTCTTGTTGGGGTACCGGGGTGATCACCCTCTGCTGGAGAAATTCCTCTAACAGCGACAACATTGCCCTGGATTTCCCCTGATCCCTGGGCAGCCGAGTCGCATAGAAACGCGACGGTGGTTTCTCTGAGAACTCCAGCGCGTAGCCCTCTGAAATAACCTTGAGGATGTACGCACTGGAAGTCGTCTCTGCCCACTGTGGAAGGAACGACTGAAGTCGTCCTCCCACAGCCGGGCGACCGTCACTGGGGTTTAGCGGGCTGGCTAGGGGAGCGAAAAAACACCCCGGGTCTCCCTCTACCCCTCTGAGGCCCCCAGGACCTTCCACCCTGACCTTTTTGCGTCTCTTTAGGATATTGGGGCTGGAAAAAAGGACGACATTTTTTCCTTCTTTAAGGGAAAGGCTTTTTTCCTATCCGCCGTCCTATCCAGAACAGCGTCCAGACCGGCGCCAAATACTAGATCTCCATCGAAGGGCAGGCCACATAATTAGCCTTCGAAGCCGTGTCCCCAGTCCAGGTTTTTGACTCAGAGAGCCCTCCTGGCCGAATTCACTAGGGCCGAGGAACAGGCTGATATTCTCACTGACTCGGCTGAGGCATCCGCCATGTAGCCTACTGCCTTTAGAAGAATGGGGAAGGACTCTAGCAACTCTCTGCCTGAGGTCCCGGACTCAATGTGACCCTTCAGCTGTTCCAACCAATGCTCAAGGTTCCTGGCCACTACTGTGGATGCCATAGCCGGTTTGAGGTTGGCCAGGGAGGCATCCCAAGCCTTTTTTAAGAGCGCCTCTGCTCTTTTATCCAGGGGATCCTTTAAGGTGCCCGTATCCTCAAAGGCCAAGTCTGTATTTCGGGATACCTTGGAGAATGCAGCATCCAGCTTAGGTTTCTTATTCCATACCTGCGCTGGATCCTCACCAAAAGGAAATCTCCTCTTAAGTGACCGGGAAAGGAAAGGAGCCCTCTCTGGGTCTTTCCACTCCCTTTTAACCGCATCTGACAATACTCTATGTACTGGAAAGGTTCGATGCTTGACTTCGTCTAAACCCTGGTACATCTTGTCATGCAGCGATAAATGTGTCTTATCCACCTTAATGTTTAAGGTGGAATGAATAGTTTTCAGCAAGTCGTCCACCTCCTCTAAGGACAACTTGTAACGTGAAGAAGAAGATTCTCCTGTATCTTCTTCTTCTGCCTCTGACCCTGAGACTATGCTGCTAGGTTCTTCCACCTCAGACTCACTACCTGCCCCTCTATAATCCAAGGGTGCACTAGTGGAGGCCTTAGCTGCTGACCCTGACGCCGCCCCTCTGTCCAAGTAGGAGCGGAACGACTGAAAGGTCTCTTCTAGCTCCTTCCGAAAGGAAGAGAGCATCTCCTTGGGTTGTTTGGAGGCTGCACTAGTAGAGGCTTCCCCTTTGACTATGTCCGCGATGCATGCCTTGCATAACGGCTTAGTCCAAGACCCTTTAAGGGTTGTTTTGCAAGTAGCACACCGTTTCTTAGGAGGGGGCACTGCAATTTTTAGCTTTTCTTTAGCTTTCTGAAAAACACAAAAGACAACAACCCCATGTTTAACTTTTTGTGTCTAAGACCCAAACCACCACCACCACAAAACAGCCAGTGAACAAAAACACCCCGGGTCCCACCACCGTTGTACCAAAACAGACAACACTCTCCCAGGGACGTGACTAGGGTGAGTGAGGGAGGCTCCTCTCCCCAAAAGGGGCAGTAGGAGGGACATAACAAGAAACCAGGTAGACTTAAACTGCTGTTTTCTTACCTGGGCCGGGCTGGTGCATGTGGCTCCTGCTCCCGCCACCTCCTCTGCGTCTTCTGGCTCCATTCTCGCAGAACGCGGCGATCGTTTGTGCCCCTTCCTTTTGAAACTCTCGGTTAACCCCACCGCTGTGGGAACCGGAAATTGCACCGCCGAGGCTGCCCCTCCCTTCTGCGTTCCAGCGGCCGGAACCGAAAGCCGCCATGCACCGCCAGAAGTCCCGCCTCCACCGGAAATGACGTCACCCGCCCTCCGTACCGGGACATCGCAGCCCCAGGAGACCGGCATCTAACCGCTCCAAAACAGCCTGCAATGCCCAGCCTACTGGAGCGGAACCTCCGGCAGCCTTTACCCTCGCCGGGCTCGAGAAGAGGGGAGCACCGAAACATCCCCCACGCGTCAGGGGGGAGGTTGGGTCTGCCTCCCGAAAAAACAACCGATCGCAGGTATGCTCTTCCATTCATCTCCCCCTGGAGAGAGTCCAGCATCCTCCTGGTTCCCTGCAGCGCTTCCACCATGGCCGGAGGAAACACTACAACTGAGGCCATGGTGGAGGTGGGCAGAAGTTAAAGCAATGACTGCAGTGTTTCCTGGGAAGTGTGTGGAGCTGCGCTCTCTCTCCAAGTGCTGTCCTGAAAGACGAAGTGAGAAAGTTCCAGACAGACTTGGAAAGTTCCAGACGGACATGGAAAGTTCCAGACGGACATGGAAAGTTCCAGACGGACATGGAAAGTTCCAGACCAGGGGCGGACTGACCATTCAGTGAGTTGGGCAGTGCCCGAGGGCCAAATGGTGAGGGGGGGGGGCTGGGTTGGCTCAGTCCGCCCCTGGAGGTGCCCGCAGCATCGCAGATTATTTACAGAGTTAAAAAAAAAAAAAAAACTGTACCCCCGAGGAAACGGTGCCATTAAACTGTTAAATACCGCCTGGTTGATGTGGCTGCATGAGCGGTTTGGTGGTGTGAGCTGGCCGGGATGGATGGCTCATCAGAGCCTGAGCCGTGCAGGGATGTTTCAGACAGTGACAGGCGCTCCGGCCACCTCTCCCCCGGGGGATTCAGCTGAGGGGGCGGGGCCAAATGTCACTGCCGTGGGGTCCAGTCTGTGAAGGAGCTGGAGAGAGAGAGCACTGCACACAGAGGAGAGCTGACTCAGACAGCTTCAACTTTCCAAACGGCATCCACACTGACCTGCCTTGTGTACAGCAGCATTGAGCAGCAGGTCAGTGTGATAATGAAAGCAGTGCAGTTACTGTGTCTGTTATAGGAGCCATGCTGAGTGTTACTTCCTGGTTCCTTCCTTCTTGCCCTGTGCTGTGCCTATATACCAGGTCAGGTGCTATTCACTAGTGCACACTGATATCTGGTACATATGCCACTTCATGCACTCAGTGTATAGATATCAGTGTTATATAGGGAATAGCACTTAGCCCCGGTTCACATTGGAGCAATATGCCATGCGATTTGACATGTCAAATCGCATGGCAATGGCACTACCCGAATCGGTGCGATGCCCTATTTGTGGTGCCGCACCGATTCCCAAAAGTAGTTCTGTACAATTTTTAGTGACTTCTGGGTACATCTGTGCAGCAACCCGCACAGACATCTCTGAAATCGCCCGCCAAACTTGCACTAAAATGTGGGTATGAAATCGTGCAAGTTTAGCTGCACGATTTCATTCCCACTTTCAGTGTGAACCTGGGCTAAGTGAGTGTTATTCCCTATATATACACACACACACACACACACACATTATATAAAATCATTGAAATGTATACACTGAGTTTTTTACCCCAAGGCCCCTTTTACACGTGCGGACCGTATGTCCGCTTTTTCATCCATCCGTTTGCGGATAAAAAAAAGGGACATACATTGGTCCCAATGAGATTGCGGGTGTCAGCAGACGAACATCCGCTGACACCCGTAATCGCAGTCTCCGCAAAGATCCGATTTTGCAGACGGAAGAAAACCCAATTTTTTCTTCCGTCTGCTGAGCAGATCGGATGAATACTGACATACGGTCCATGTTTATCAGATCCCCCATAGGGGAGAGCGGAGAAAAGACAGGGTGGTCCCTGCACAGTGTGTGGCGACCGCCCTGTCATCCACCGTCTCAGCGGGGATCAACGGAGCGATCCTTGCTGAGCAAGCGGAGCATACGGAGGCGGATCATCACTGAGCCTTAGTCCCCTTTCACACTGGGAAGTTTTTAATGCGCTTTTGGGCTAAAAATTGCGCCTGTAAAACGTCTCCCCTACAGTGAAAATGTGAAAGCCTGAGTACTTTCACACTTAGGTGATGCGCTGGCAGGATGTTAAAAAATGTCCTGCAAGCAGCATCTTTGGAGTGTTGATGGAGCGGTGTGTACACCGCTCCAGCCCATTGAAATGCAGCGGCGCTTTGCGTGTTGTTTTATCCCTTTCTCGGACACTAGCGGGGGTTAAAAGCGCCTCCACTAGCGGCCGAATACCACCACAAAAGTTACAGTAAAGCGCCGCCACCCCCCCAGTGTAAAAGCGGCCTAATATTGTCATCTGTACACTAAGAATGCTCCTTACATTGGTGATCAGTGGGAAGAATGTTCCTTACATTGGTGATCAGTGAGAAGAATTTTCCTTACATTGGTGATAAGTGGGAAGAATGTCCCTTACATTGGTGATCAGTGGGAAGAATGTCCCTTACATTGGTGATCAGTGGGAAGAATGTCCCTTACATTGGTGATCAGTAGGAAGATTTTTTTAATTCCTATAATAAACATTTTGAACATTGTGTAGAGAAATTCTTTGAACGCATGCAATGTGGGCAGTGCAATATGTAGGTGGGACTTTGTGTTGATGTAGCTTGAACGTGGGTGGGGACACATGGGCGGAGATACAGGGGGCCCCATGGTCTCCTTTTGCCCAGGGGCCCCATGAGCTGTCAGTCCACCCCTGTTGCAGACGGACTTGGGAAAGTTCCAGACTTGGAACGTCTTTTGTCCATAGCGTGAATCTGTAGTGGTTAAAGACATCAATATTGGGCTTCACAATCCACGTTCCTTGTGATATTAATTGGCAGATACTTAGGGGCTTAGCAAACTCTTGATTGGCCGTGACACCTCCACCCATGTTATATATAGACGTAGGGTGTACCAAGATGGCAGCGCCTCAGATGAAGTCTGTATGACGAAATGTGCAAGGTGTTTCCGGCACATTTGGTTTTGCCTAGTGCGGTCCGTGGAACACATGACGGGACTACAGAACTGCCAACTTTGTTTGCATGTCAGCTGGAGCAATGAGCTCCTTTTTTTTTAAACGTATTTGTATATACTCGAGTATAAGCCAAGTTTTTAAGCATTCTGTGTGCTGAAAATGCCCCTCCCCGACTTATACTCGAGTCACCTTTTTGTGCCTATCTCCCGGACTTTGGGGACCCGTTACTGGCCAGCCGTAGGTCGGGGAGCACCAATTTTTCAAATCTGGGCACCCCTTCCATAGACTCCCATGTTAAATGTCAGTTTACTAATGGGCACAGTGAGGCATGCAGATGGACACCCTAGGCTTATACTTCGGGTTGGCTTATACTCGAGTATATACAGTATATTTTTTTAATGTATACTTTTATAATAAACACCCATATGCTTAGCAGATTTACGCTATGAGGGTTAATTTTTCACATTAACCTTATGTGGTGTGGTACCCCACCAGTGTCTGAATACAGGATTCTCAACCAGGCAGGTCGAGGGGCTCCAGTGTATTTGCTTGTTTGGGAGGAAACTGGCTTTTCAGTTTCCTCGTTATTTACTAAAGTCCAATTTGGGCCCTGGAGCCTGGGGATTCCTCAGAGATCCGAGTGGGATGAAATCCCTAGTCCTGGGTTCGGGCTTTGAGACTGATCGGCACACTGATTGTTCAGGTGTGTGTGGGCCTGATAGTAGAGTCAGGACCAGCATTCTGGGCTCTACCCTCCCAAGGAGACCAGGCTTGCAAGTGAAAGCCAGAGACCCAAGTCTGAGGGTCAGAGCAGTGAGGGGCTGCTACCTACCTGTATGGACAGTGTTGGCAAAGGGGATTAGTCTGTAGGAGACAGACAAGAGTCTGAAGCGGAAGACCTGAGGAGCACTGCTGTATGTATAAGCCAGGAAGCTGAAGTTATTTTGTACGGACAGTGAAAACCAACTGTGAGGGAAAACCTGTGATTTCTTTTTTTGTTTTCTTGAACTTTTCTTAATAAAAGTGGGCCAACAAGCCCTGAAATTGAATTTCTGGTGTGGATAGTTCTCGCTAGCGGGTGCTACACTTGAGCTAAACAACCCCCAACTTTACAGTGGATACACAATCGTTTTAAAATCTGCACCATTGAAGTGGAAGGAAAACAAATGTTTCATTACATCTTGGCACTCGTGGAAGGGGTCAGACTCTCCCTGGGATACCTGAAAGATTTGATTACAATACGAAAGGAAGATATCCCGGAAAGGGGGACATCGGTATTTGGAGTGTATCTTGACTACAACGCTCTTCATCCCTTCAGGGGTGAGGCGCTCTGGTGAGTGCGGACACAGGGGGGGAGCACAGAGAAGTCACCAATAATTGTGTAGCACAGAATCACCTGGATTAAGTACGTCACATTCTGGATTGAGGACACTTATTAAACGTATATGTTTACCAGCGATGAATTTATGCAAGGTTCATATATACTTTTTTTTATTTTTTTGCTTGCATACGTCACTTTAGACAAGCTTAATTATTTGCTTGCATATGTCACTTTAGAAGAGTTTACTTTGCTTGCACTTTATCAGAGCCTTCATACAGCTCAGTATCATATCTCAGTATCACTTTAGAGGAGTTTAATTATTTGCACTTTACCAGAGCCTTCATACAGAGTAAGGGTCACCCCAATTGTGTAATATTTTTGAACAGCGCCACTTCCCTTCCCTTGAGGTTTCTTTTTTTTTTTTATATTTAATCCTTCTTTATTTAGGAGATATTAATTTTACAGCATAAGTTACTTAACAATTACATTAGAATCAACAAAATAAAACAAAACATTCACTTATTATCTCATAGTCCTTTGTACTTATTTAAACCTCAGGGTTTACATTTAAAGATAATAGGGTAGACGTGGATGCGGGTAGTTATTTACGTCCTGGGTTAGCCTAATGATAATACCCTGTATTATCTCCTATAGTTCCTGTTCCAGGCTTAGATTCTCGAACTATTTATTCCTCTTATGTTACCATATCTCCTTTTCCTTTTCTTCCTCTTTTTTTTTTTCTTTTTCTCTTCCCTCCCCTCCCTTCCCTTCCCCCCCCCCCCCAAAGAAAGAAAAAAAAAAAAAAAAAAAAAAAAAAAAACCCTCCCCCCCACCAATTCTCTCTCTCCTCTCCCCTCCCCCAGGTCCGAGCTCCTCATCCAATTCCTTGGAGCTTCCCTCATTCCCATTCCATCACTCCCCTCCCATCAAGCTCCTCCCTTCTTCTGAGTGCATGAATGCATTCCATGCTCCCCAGGTCAAGTTATATTGTTCCTTTCTGTCTTGTGCTGATAGAACCACATCTTCTATTGCACAAATATTCCTCACCCTATAGAGCCAATCGGTTATCCTAGGGGGATTATTTTTTCTCCAATTTTGAGTTATCCCAGCTTTAGCTTCGTTGATCATGTGGCATATGATCGATTTCTTATATATTTTTATTGGGATCTGTGTTAGATGCAGCAGACAGAAAGCTGGGTCGTCCTGCAGTTGATATGTTGTAAATTTTTGGGTTATCCTTAGTACTTCCTCCCAATATTTCCTAATCCTTGGACATGTCCAAAATAGATGATATATAGTTCCCCTATCTTCCCTGCATCTCCAACAGATATCTGGGGTTCCCGGAAATGCCCTACTCACTTTCTCTGGTGTGTAATACCATCTGTTTAATATTTTATAGTTTAATTCTTGGAGCCTGGTGCTTATTGATGTTTTCAAGGTTAAATTGATTATTTTCTGTTGCTGAGTCTGTGAGAAATTCCTCTCCATATCTCTGGCCCATTCTCTTATAGATGGTATCTCCTGGCCTTCTAAAGATGTTATTCCTAACCTATACAGCCTAGATAGTAATTTATCCGGGGGTTCCTGGTTTTCACAATATCTTTCAAATTGTGTTAGTTCCCTTTTATATCTATTTGTTGATCCCAAAGAGTTCAGGAAATGGCACAACTGTACCGCTTGCCAGTTTTTAATCCCATATTTTCCTTCCTGGATTACCAATAAGGGTACAGTTGGCCATCTATCCTGTTCTGAAAAATGTGATATCTGTGTAAGGCCCCTCTCTCTAAGACTCCTATATGCTCCTTTCTCCATACCTGGTGGGAAACCGGGGTTTCCTAATACTGGATATAATGGGGAGAAGCTTGAGGTATGTTTTCCTAACTGGCATATCTTATGGCCTATTGCTAACGTCGTCCCTATAATTGGATGATTTTTTAACTGTTTCGGCAATGTTTGATAGCACCATATTGCTCTTTGCAGTGGGACTTGGCTAATTTCTTGCTCTAAATCTACCCATAGTTTTGTTCCTATCCTCCTACCCCATTCTATAATCCTTCCCATATGAATCGCTTGATAGTATTTAGTTACATCTGGTATTGCTAAACCCCCATTACTCTTGGGTAGGCACATCCTACTCCTACTAATCCTAGGTTTTTTCTTAGCCCAAATGAACTTAAAAAGGAGCCTATTTATTTGAAGTAAATAGGCCGGGGGGATCTTGATTGGTATTGTTTGAAGGAGATATAGTATTCTGGGAAGTATACTCATCTTAATAGCATTACATCTCCCAAACCAAGAATGAAATCCCCCCTGCCATCTCTTCACATTATCCTTGATTATGTTCATCAATGGGGGGAAATTTGCTTCAAAAGTATTACCAAGTTTTGGTGGGATATAGATCCCCAGATATTTCAGGGCTGTCTTAACCCACTTAGACTTAAAATTAGGTTCCAAGGTTTCTTGTAGGCCCCTCGGTAGTTCCACACTCATAGCTTCTGATTTCTCATAGTTAATTTTTAAGTTTGCTAATTTCCCATATTCCTCTATTTCTCTCATCAAATTCTGTAGCGAGTCCCGGGGGTGAGACATGGTAAACAACATGTCATCTGCAAATGCAGAAATTTTATATTCTCTGTCTCCTATATCTAATCCCCGGACTCCCGGATTTTGCCTAATCCTATTCAGCAGAGGTTCCAATGTCAATACGTATAATAACGGGGATAGTGGACACCCCTGTCTTGTTCCATTTAATATTTTAATAGGCTCTGAGAGGATTCCATTTACCTTGACTAATGCTTGAGGTGTAGTGTATACCCCCATAATCCATCTATACATATGTTCTCCTAATCCAATATGTCTCAGTACTCCTGCCATGAACTTCCAATTAACTCGGTCAAAGGCCTTTTCGGCGTCTGTACTGAGGAAGATCGAGGGTGTTTTGGTTTCCCTTGCCCAGTGTACCAGGTTCAATACTTTAATGGTATTATCCCTGGCTTCCTGGGTCGGGATAAAACCCACCTGATCTAAGTGTATTAGCTGTGTCAGGAAGGGTTGTAGTCGGGCTGCTATTAGTTTGGAGAAAAGTTTTAGATCTGTATTCAACAATGAGATCGGGCGATAACTACCGCACTCCGCCGGGTCCTTCCCTTCTTTGGGAATCACCGCAATGTGTGCCATAAGGGCTTCCGGACGGAACGCGGTAGAGCGGCCGATCTCATTGAACAACCCAATCATATATGGTCCAAGGATGGGGAAGAAATGCTGGTAATACTGAATAGAAAACCCATCTGGGCCAGGGGCTTTCCCTTTTTTGACCATTTTCATAATTCCTTGAAGTTCCTCCATTGAGATAGGTCTATCGAGGATCTCCCTTTCGGTTGAGGGTATTCTTTTAAGTTGTGTTGAGGACAAATAGTCCTCGATCCTTCCTCTAGGGATATCTTTTTGTTCTAAATTATATAAGGAGGAATAGTATTCTCTAAATCTCTGCGCTATTTCTTTAGGGAGTGACATTATCTGGCCGTTCTTGCCCTTGATATGTGGTATGTAGACAGTATTCCTAATATCTTTTAGTTTCCCCGCTAATACTTTGCCGCACTTGTCACCTAATTCATATGTTATCCTTCTACCTACCTGGATAATCGCTTTAGCTTTGTACCTCAGTAGGTCCGCTAACTCCCTCCTTTTGTGTCCTAGTTCTTCTCCTACTTTGATTGACTGTGTACCTTTATGTTGAATTTCCAGGGTTTGGATATCTGTTGTTAATTTCCTCACCTGGCTCTCTCGATTTTTCTTTATTCTTGCCCCATGCTTTATCAATAAACCCCTCATCACCGCCTTGTGGGCCTCCCACACCACACTTGGGTCGCTCCCCGGGGTATCGTTGGTCCGAAAGTATTCTCCTAATTCCTTTTCTACTGCTTCTTTGACCTCTGGGGTCTGCAGTAGACTTTCATTCAGACGCCAACGATGTCCCGTGGAGAGAGCCTTACCTGATATTATTATGTCCATTGTCACTGGGGCATGGTCTGACCAAGTTATATTTCCAATTTTCACTTCCTCCACTCCCGTCAATAAATAGTGGGGCATCAGAAAGTAGTCCAGCCGGGAATATCTTTTATGTGGATTAGAGTAAAAGGTATAGTCCCTCTCCTCCCCATGTAATATCCTCCATACGTCAACCAACTGCATTTCTTTTAACTTTCGCAAGACTCGCCTCCTAGATTTACCTGATAGAGAAGAAGATCCTAGGGATGTATCTGATTTGGGGTCTAATGTCATATTAATATCTCCTCTTAGTATCAACTTCCCTTCTGTAAATTTATCTAATTTAGATAGTACTTTAGTCAGGAAAGTATCTTGACTCGTATTAGGCGTATATACAGTGGCTAGTGTTACTTTCTCGTCTCCTAAAGTGCCTTTTAGGAATATATACCTTCCATTTTCGTCTATCTGTTTTTCCGTTAATGACCAAGCAATCTGGTTGGATATTAATATAGCCACTCCTTTAGATTTAGATGTTGGACTGAATGAGTGGTAGACACATGGAAAAAATCTATTTTGTAGGTAGGGTAACCGACTGGCTCTGAAATGGGTTTCTTGGACAAAGGCCACATCTGAGCGCATTTTTTTTAATTCACCCAGGAGCATTCTCCTTTTTTCTGGGGTATTTAATCCCTTAACGTTAAAAGTGGTAATCCTTATACCCCCCATCTTTGCAGCTCAGAGTCCTCTCCCCTCTCCTCCTCCCCTTGGCCCCGGGGGACAGAGATAGATGAATGGGTGAGAGAGGAAAAAGCACCGCTCCCAGGAGAGAAGAGAAAGAGAGAGAGAGAGAGGAAAAAAAAAAAAAAAAGTGAGGGGGGTGAGAAATCCCCCCCCCCGACCCAATCCCCTTACTTATGACCGTAGGGATCAAGAGGTATGGTTCCAAGACCCCCCCCCTCGACCCCAGAGCCAATTTAGCTCCTGCTTACTTACTCTAGTACTCTATTCCCTAAGTATCCCCCTGAGTAATTCCCTATCGGGGGGTATTGGTTTGCGCACTCCTACATCGCGGTGCCCCCGCACCCTCCATCCCTCCTTCCACCTCCACTTTATTTTAATCGTGCTATATAGTATATTGCCCATCTCAATTAATCCCTGGATCTCAAGCATTCCTATTTTACTTCCTACCCCCCCTTCCCCCTCCCCCCCCCTCCCGCCCGCCCCGTATTATTGCCCCCTTAAGGGCTACTCCTTCTCCCTAGGTGCCCGGTCCTAAATAACGCCAAGGTAATGCCCTCCCTCCTCTAAATGTCTTCGCCATATAAGTATCCCCCCCCCCCTTCCTAGAACTGGAGTTGAATCCCTCTATAGGGTCTAGTACTAGTTGTTCCTATAGTCTATCATCTTCTCACGGTACATGGTGCCTAGTAATCTATAATGTAGTCTTCTTACAATAATTCAAAAGAGGGGGAAGCAAACAACAAAACTGATTTTATAGTGCATTCTAGAACATCCTGCGTAGCATATCTCAATAGATGCACTATCTAAATAGCTTCCCTCAAATCTAATTCACGTATCTATTCATAATACATCCATTTTACCCTAACAAAACCTTAATAAACTTTAATAATACATTAATAATTCCAAATAAATCATATTAATCCTTGTATCCAGTACTAGGGTTAAGTCCCTCTATCGAATATGTGTACTGATTATTTCAATAGTCTATCGTCTTCTCACAATACATGATGCATAGTAAACTATAATATAGTATTCTTACAATAATTCATAAGAGAGGAAAGCAAACGACAAAACTAATTTTATAGTGCATTCTAAAACATCCTGCATAACGTATCTCAATAGGTGCACTATCTCTAAATAGCTTTCCTCAAGTCTAATTCACATACCTCTTCATAATACATCAATTTTACTCTAACAAAACCTTAGTAAACCTTAGTAGTACATTAATAATTCCAAATAAATTATATTAATCCTTCTTCCCAGGTTATCGATAGACCTGCTTGGGGGTTGGGTGCTCCCTCCCCCTCCCCCCACCCTCTCCATCCCCCTCCCCTCCCACCCCCTCCCATACGTGTCTGTTCCCTTAATATGTGGTGATAATTAGTATTGATTGTGTATAGAACTTACTACTTTAATATTGAAACCTATAGTTGTGACTAACCTATCTAGTGATATACCCTCCTAATTAATAAGTCCATTGGACTCTCTTATTGATTCCCACCGCCCTTAACCTTGTGTAAGGTGATTTAGAAATTCTCTCTATTGTAGTGTGCTAAAGTGTATTATTACATTATAGTATATAATGTGATTATATTACCCCCCCTTGAACCCTCCCCCTCCTACCCCCTTTTGACCCCCACCCCACCCCCGCCCCCCCCTTCCCTACCCTATTCCTCCCCTCTAGTCTCTATTCCCCCCACCTCCCCATCCTACCCCCCACCCCACACCCCTCACCCCCCTCTCAGCACACCACACATTCTTAACACCAACTACCCCACTCTGGAGTTTTCCAGCAAAAAAAAAAAAAAAAAAAAAAAAAAAAAAAGTCCAGAGGAGGGAAAAAAAAAAAAAAAAAAAAAAACCCGTCAAAGGGAGAAAAAAAAAAGGGAGACACAAATCAAATCAAAAAGGCACCACGGGGTAGGACAAACAAAAAGGACTAGTCTCTCTCAGGGGTCCGGACACAAAAAAAAAAAAAAAAAAAAAAAAAAAAGAGGGAGGGGGGGGGGGGGGGCAGAAAGGGAGCAGTCCACGGGACCTCCAGTTTCAGCTATTCCTTAAGATTGGCTGTCTCCAATCCTCCACCTCCAAAGGGTCGATCCCCAGAAAGGAAAAAAGTTCCGGTAAGTCATTTTTGGAGCGCAGCCAAAATGTACCTATATCTTGTTTCCTAATTAATACCGATATTGGATACCTCCATCTGTATGTTCCCCTAGTTCCCTTATTCGGTCCAGTATGGGGCGTAGCATAGCTCTTCGTTGCAGAGTAGCGCTTGATAAATCTGGTAATATCTTCAACTGGGCTCCATTAAATTCTATGGTCCCCATATCCCAAGATTTCCTTAATATTGCCTCTTTTTGTCTAAAATAATGCAGTCTGCAAATAACATCTCGAGGCCGAGAGCTATCTTTAGGTTTGGGGCCAAGGGCCCTATGCACTCTGTCCATTTCAAGATTTAAAGGTGGAGTATCCTTTAATAATATCAAAAAAATGTTTTTTACCGTCTCTTGGAGGTCTTCTGGGACAGCTGCTTCAGGGATACCTCTTATACGTAAATTATTCCGTCTGTTCCTATCTTGGATTTCCTCTAGTTGCAACTGTAGAGAGTTAATCGCATCTAGTTGTTTACTCTTTTCCTGTTCCAGTGTCTTCACACGCAGTGTGAGGTCTTTGGATGTACTTTCATTCATTGTCGTACGTTTTTCCAGGCCCTGGACCTCCCCTTTAATCTCTTCCATATCTCTGGAGTGGGCTTCCTCTATTTTCATAATTAATGTAGTGATATCCTCTCTTGTTGGTAACGCCTGGATCAGGGATTTTAGGGTCTCAAGCTCACTCTTACCCCCTTCACTTAGTCTGGATGAGGAGTCACTCCCCCTGTATTAATCACCCGGGGGCTTTGAGGAGCTATCTGTAGTGTCTCTACATCTGCCCGCACCTCTAGTCTTGGGATAATAGTCTGCGTTTGTTTTTGCAGACTCTCCAGGTTCTGAGCTTGCTCGCCCCCTTTCTCCATTTTTGAGAAATAACTCTGGATCTCCAGATGTCCCGCTGAACTAGGTAGCTGTGTTGACAGTGCAGTCCTCCGGGATGTCCGTGTGTCTCTCGCTCTAGCTGCACTCATGCCTCCCCTCCACTCTCCACATGCGGTCTCTCAGTTCTCAGACTTTACGCTACACGTTCCTTTCGGCGTCTCCCCGAGACAATTTAGGGGCGCTTAGTGTTTAATAGCTGTCTAGCTAATTTAATCGGGCTAGGGCTATGCTGAAGCAGACTCGCCATTCAGATCACTACAGCCCCCTGCATATTACACACTGCACGCCGTCACTCCCTACACAGCCATGGAGCCGTGGCTTCTCACAAACTTAGCTTCCCCGCCTGGACCTTCGCGCTTACTCCCGTTTCCGGTCTCCTCACTTCTCCTTCCCCACGTCCAGCTCCCTTTACTTTCAGTTCCGCCGGGATAGAAAGATCTCCTCTGCGCCGCTAACATGCGGACCGCACAGCCAGCGGAAGGTGGGGGCGCAAGCTGCACCAAGCAACAGGCAGCGGAAGCAGCGGGGGGGTGAGGGGTAGGTTACCGACACTCTCGATGTCTAACGGCTCCAGGGATAATCCGGGAAGTTTTACCAGGGATCCTCGCCAAATTTAGACCGATCGCATGCACACTTTCTCGGGCTATAGCTTTGTATCACGCACGGAGGGCATGGAGGTAGCGGGAGCTCACACCTTCACCGTCTCACTCAGCCATGCGCAAACCACGCCCCCCGAGGTGCAATCTCCCCTTGAGGTTTCTATCTACCTATAACCAACTTCCTAAAACTTAAGACCAGTGAATCATGCAATAAAAAAAAAAAAGGAAGGACGGACCAGGCAACAGGTATTGTGTAACTGAGAAAATTAATCGGCCCTTTAATTAAACAGCTGTGCAACTTCCAGGTACAAAACAAACAAAAAAAAATCTTTTCACCAGCAGGGCCAGTGCTGCAGAATTTTTCTTTCCAGACTCTGCCTGAAAACAGTGAACGGTGAACATATGGAAATATTAACATTAACAGAAACAGTGTCACACAACAAATACAATTATACCTTTGTCAGGTAAGCAAAGCATGAAAATGAAAACGGGTCCATAACATAACTGACTTGATGAACTGTATAGCCAATGGACCTGTTCCTTTTTTCGTTTATTTTGACCATATAAAGAACAAAACAGAGGCTCAGTTCTGAAGCACTAAAAAATCAAAATCAGCTGCATAAAGCATACCTGTCAAAAAAATAAATACACAAAAAGGTTATTTTGTGCAGGTTTCTGATTTAACTGAACCAAGGTCCCAACGTTTCAGACTTTTTGTGTAAGCTCCATCTACTAGGGCCAGGCTCCATCTGTTTGCTATCCCACAATTGAATGAGGATGGTAAGAGGGCAATCAGTGGATGCTGTAATGCATTGTGCTTGGAGTCAGAGGAAGAGGCTAAAGGCCACAGTTAGACAAGTCCAGCAAGAGTGAAGCAGGATCAGAAAACGGCACACAAAAAGCCTTATTGGCTAATGCAATAGTGGGTACCCATTGATTCTGCTTTTAGGAAGGAATTTTCTTTTTAAAGCTATTTTTATTGGCATAAATATGGGGTACCTCACTGGTCATAATGGACCATAATACATCATGCTGCTGCCCTGAAAGAAAACACCACCCTGGCTGGCGAGGCAGAGAAAACAAATTGTATAATTTTATTGGTTGACCTGAGGCTCATGCCCATGTATTAGCACCGGGAACTTCCATATCGATAATCACAAGAATGGTTTACCAGACACGACCCACTTTCCCTAATGTATGACCTTATCCCAATGACAGGCTACCTCAGCATGGTTGTCAGGTTGCAGGATCACCGACAGCCATACTGATCTCAGGAAATGGACAAAGCTACCATCACAGCCAAGGTTGGCCCTATGTGTTGCAGTTTGATTGTACAAGTTCTTGATAGATCTAAAAGGAACTTGTACAATTAGATTGTTACATGTGTGGTTAACTTAAGAGAGTTCCTCTTTCATTTATGCTTTCTTCACATAATATAACTATGGCTGGTGATCCTCTGTTTCAGTCAAAGAAATACTTCACTTTTAGTAATAAAAGTTTTTTTCCCTGTGGTGTAAATCTCTGACCTTTCTTCCTTACTGACTTATGTTCTGCTGTTTAAGTTGCCTATTAAAAGAAAGCACTAGTTACATGTAAGTAACATGGGACATTGTGGTAGCTGAAATAGAGAATAAGAACTAGTTTCTATGGGCGATTTTATCGGGAACCCAAGAATTGGATGTCAAATTTCTGTAACAGTCTCCTAAAAGAGGTTGCTTCCGTTCACTCAGATCATCATTTAAATTTAATAGAACTGACATAAATATAAACTAACAAAACATAATATATACATTAGCAACACAAAAAAACACCAAAAACATTTCTTCTTTTTTTCATTTGTATAGATAATTTTTATAGACTATTTTTAAAGAAAACATGTACTCAGAGAAATATGTAGACCCTGCCCTCTGAAAATGCTGGTTGCTTTAGTACTCTGCATTTAGTATTTTCTGAGATAGTGACCCAGAACACATATGCAGGTAATGAGATATTAAAACCAGACACAGTAAGGGACCTTGCATTCTCAGAAGGAGGTCAGCAATGGCAGATTACATGTTCCCTCAGTCTAAGCTTCCTTAGAGAACTGTCATCAGGGCAGCATTTCCAGTAAGCTGCCATTTTGTGGCATAATGTCCATGCCACAGTTTATCAGAAGCCACTGTCGTACTGAGGTTCTTAACATTTCAGGTAATGTGCAACTACTTGGCTGCCAATAATCTAGGGACGCTGGTCACCCTTAGAGCTGTCACTGTTCACAGAAATTAAATTCTCATTTAAAAAAAGCACAGTTCTCCCTTTAGTAAATTTCGATGACTTGGTCTGCTGCGTGCCAGTGATGTCATTACTTCTTAAATTGAAAAGGTGACAGACTTAGACCTAGTTCAGTCCCATTATGGCTGTTGTCGTCAAAAAAGTGTCAAATGATTCAGCTTCAGTCAACAGACTGCACTCCAGCGGAAATACAGATGAGCTCAAATGCTGGTGAATGTAACTCCAAAGTAATCATGATTTGTCCAGCCCACTCAGTCTGCAGTACGACTACACCATACAAAGCCTTCCTTTTTTGTTTCCTACAAAAGAGCAAATAAAAAGGATCATAAACAAGCATCCAAACTGTTCAAAGTAGGCTAGACTAGACTAAAAAGCTAAGCATCAGCCCGGTCTCTATCAAGAATGAAAATTAAACTGACATGCCCAAGTAAACCTGCAGAGGAAGGAAAAACACCCAAGATTTATTGATAGACATTGCATGTAAGCCCTGGTTCACGCTGGTGCGATTTGACAAATCAGTGGCATTTGCCAGCAATGACACCGGTCTAATCAGTATGACGCCGTTGTTTCTGCACAGATGTCTAATCGCTGCCGAAATCGGGACAGCCAGCGGGAGTGAAATCCTGCAAGTTCAGCTGAACTCACACAGCTTCATTCCCACAACCCAGTGTGAACCTGGGCTAAAAAGTTTGTTTCTCCAACATCAACCTGAGCCCAGCCATTGAGCCTCTGGCAGCCATGATTCTGACAGATCCTTTGGTGCAGGGCTTCCACTATGGGGACCTGCACGAGAAGATCATGTTATACACGGACGATACCATGTTGCTTCTGGGAGATACTGCCGAGTCGCTTACAGTGGCCATGACTGTGGTTCGACGGTTCGGCGAATACTCGGGCCTGACCATTAATTGGACTAAGTCCACCCTCCTTCTGCTTGATAGACGGCCTCTTCAGCCCATAAGTACAATAAAGGACATTCCAGTCTCTGTCTCTTTTCGGTATCTTGGTATCCAGGTTACCGCATGCCCGCTGGACTATGTCCGCCTCAATCTTACCCCCTTGATTAATCGGTGTCGGTATCGGGTCAAGGTTTGGAGTAAATTAAAACGGTCGCCGGTCGGGAGGGTCAACCTGATAAAGATGATCTTTATGCCACAATTAATATACATATTGCACAACTCCCCAATGGTCATCCCTCTGAAACAGTTTAGAGTCATTAATTCTATTTTCCGCTCACTGATTTGGCCCACGAAGCCCCCTAGGGTTAAACTTGAGCAACTGCAGCGCCCGAAGGAGGCCGGTGGATTGGCATTGCCCAATCCTTGGCTCTACTATTTGGCCTCTCAGGTGCAGCACATTGCGAGGGTGGTGGGCCCTCAACAGGATCTGCAGCTAAATCTGAGGGACCCCTCGGTTCGGTTGCTCAGATTCACGACAGGGGGAGGGAGGTGATGGTGGGATTGGAGGCCTTGCAGTATGCAAAATCTAATAGACGGTTCCCCACATATGTACTCATGCATAAGATCTGGAATAAGGTTAGGATGCTGCAGGGGGTGACAGGGTTTACTAAATACAGCCCCATATGGGATAACCTCTATTACCCGGAAATAGCTAAACTACCGTACGGCCTGAAGTGGAAACAGTATGGGATATCCCTCCTGTCGCACATAGTTAGGGCAGGCCAGTTGAGGTCCTTCACTGAGCTCAGGGCAGACTTTCAGCTTCCAGCGTCTATGCACTTTTACTACCTGCAACTCAAACACGCATTTGATGCTCAGAGGGAGGCTGATATATGGTCCTTGGACCCGGCACCAGTCTTTAACTTCCTGTCCGAGGTGTCCACCTACAAGGGGTTCATATCCAGTTGCTATGCTATGTTATTAAACCTCTTCCTACCGAGTGCCCCTCTTAAGGCGGTGGCTCGGTGGGAACGGGACGTGGGACGTGGGAGTGTTCGAAAATGAGCAGTGGGAGGAGGCCTTGCAGGCGGTTCCCATATGCTCCCTGAATGTGGCACACAGACTATGGGGGTCACCTTGAGGCTGGAGAAGGTGGTGTATCAGAGAAGAGGGACTAGCGGTACATATGAAAAGTTATGGGCCCAGTGGCTTGATGTTCCGGGGCTAGCCCCGATAGATCTTGTGTATGACAGGCTATTTTAGATCTGATCTGCGAATGACTGGTTCCTGGATAATCAAATATACCCGCGGGAGGGGGGGGGGGGGAGGGTTGTAGGGCTCTTTACAATACTGAGTGGCTTTTGATGAAGTGTCATGTTATGATATATGCGTACTCTCCCATGTGATTTCATTTGTGACTATGCTCTGGAGTTTTGTAAGCTGTTTTCTTTTTATACATTTGCTCAATAAAAACCTTTGTTTGAGAAAAAAAAAAAAAACCTGAGCCCAGATGTCACTCTGCAATCTTCTACAGAAAAAGGACATTAGAATTTGACAGGCTGTCATAATACAACTTTTGATTCGGGAAACGTTTTACAGATGGGCAATTTATAACAAAGCATTTTGACAACTGTGCATGTTTACAGCACAGGTGAATGCAGAAAACTACACACAATTGCTGTGTAACAAAAATGCAGGGGCGGGCTAGCAAGCTAGCAATAGGCGGGTCAGGTGGCTGCTAGAGCGCCAGGGTAGGGGAGGCGGCAAAATCCGGATCCCCAGCCACTTGCTGGGGATTCAGATTATTAAAATACCGGCATTTAAAAAAAAATACATGCTTTATAGCGAATTGGCGCCAGCCGCCAGGCTAGGGGGCGGTTGCGCCTGTGACTACATGCCGGATGGACTGCTCTATCCCCAGCCTGCAGTGCCGCCCTAGTAGCGGAGGCAGTGAGGAGATGAGGAGAGAGACTGAGCCGGGATGAGGAGCAGCCAGCCAGAGGTGCCGCATGATCGGTGGAGCGGATAAGATGGAATGGAAGCCCTGGAGCTGCATGCACTGTAAGTAACCATGGCGGGCTTGCCGCGATATCCGCTCCCCCTCCTCCTGGGCGCCCGGGATCTGGGTGTCACAGGGGGAACGGCCCAGATTTCAGCGCGGAAAGCCGGCGGGAGGAGGAGACAGGAGCCGAGCTCGAGGAGAGAGTGCGGGGCTACACAGAAAGGAAGCTTCCCTGGCACAGACAAGACAGTCTGCTCTGCCGGCTCAGAGCTAGGATGCACCCGGTCGGACTACTCGGACTTCCACCCTCCCGGAAGCACCCTTCCACCCTCCCTCCTTCCCACCAGCCTTCAGAAATCAATCCCTCCCGCCCTGCCATCGAAAGCCATCCCTCCCTCGACCTGATCTCCCTCAGACTTCCATCCCTAGGCCATCCCATCTCCCACCATCCATCCTCCTCCCTCCTTCCCTGATCCCCTCCCTCTCCATCCTCCAGACTCCCTGCCTCCGATCTCCCTCCCATCTCCCACCTCCATCCCTCCCATCATGAGAATCCATCTCGACCCAGGCTCCATGAGCCATCCATCCCTCCTGCGATCTGCCAGCCTCCATCCATCCACAGAGCATCTTCCATCCCTCCACTGCCATCCATCTGATCCATCTCCATCTCCATCCATGAGCCTGACTTCCCCGCCCCCCATCCATCCCTCCTCCTTCCATCTCCATCCCTCCCTCCTTCCATCTCCATCCCTCCCTCCCTCCCTTCTCATCCATCCCCTCCTCCATCCAGAATCCCTCCCCCTCCTCCATTCCATCCCTCCCTCCCACCCCTCCATCCTCCCTCCATCCATCTCCCCATCCCCTCCCTCCCTCAAGTCCATGAGCCTGCCCTCCTTCCATCTCCATCCCTCCCTCCCTCCCACCTCCCATCCCTCCCTCCTTCCATCTCCATCCCTCTCCCTCCTTCCATCTCCATCCCTCCCTCCTTCCATCTCCATCCCTCCCTCCTTCCATCTCCATCCCTCCCTCCTTCCATCTCCATCCCCTCCCTCCTTCCTTTTCTCCATCCCTCCCTACATCTCCATCCCTCCCTCCCTTCTCCATTCCCTCCTCCCTCCCTCCTTCCATCTCCTCCCTCCCTCCTCCTTACATCTCCATCCCTCCCTCCCTCCTTCCTTCTCCATTCCCATCCCTCCCTCCTTCCATCTCCATCCCTCCCTCCCTCCTTCCATTTCCCTCCCTCCCTCCCTCCTTCTCCATCCCTCCCTCCTTTTCCATCCCCATCCCTCCCTCCTTCCATCTCCATCCCTCCCTCCCTCCTTCCATTTCCTCCCTCCCTCCTTCCATTTCCCTCCCTCCCTCCATCCCTCCTTCCATCTCCCCCCTCCCTCCTTCCATCTCCCCCTCCCTCCTTCCCCCCTCCCTCCTTCCCCCCTCCCTCCTTCCCCCCTCCCTCCTTCCATCTCCCCCTCCCTCCTTCCATCTCCCCCTCCCCCCCTCCTTCCATCTCCCCTCCCTCTCCATCTCCCCCTCCCATCTCCCCTCCCATCTCCCCCTCCCATCTCCCCCTCCCTCCTTCCATCTCCCCCTCCCCTCCTTCCATCTCCCCTCCCTCCTTCCATCTCCCCTCCCTCCTTCCATCTCCCTCCCTCCTTCCATCTCTCCATCCCTCCTTCCATCTCTCCATCCCTCCTTCCATCTCCATCCCTCCTTCCATCTCCATCCCTCCTTCCATCTCCCTCCCTCCTTCCATCTCCCTCCCTCCTTCCATCTCCATCCCTCCTTCCATCTCCATCCCTCCTTCCATCTCCATCCCTCCTTCCATCTCCATCCCTCCTTCCATCTCCATCCCTCCTTCCATCTCCATCCCTCCTTCCATCTCCATCCCTCCTTCCATCTCCATCCCATCCCTCCCTCGCACATAAAAAGTGATGTATGCAAGGTGATGGCTTCTTCAGTGCCTTCTACTAGGTTGCAAATGTGCAGAGTGATGGCTCTTCAGTGCCTTCTTCCAAGGTAAATGGATGGCCCATCACTCTGCACATTTGCACCTAAGTAGAAGGTACTAAGGAAGACATCACCTTGCACACATCACTTTTTATGTGCGATTGCACATTTTGGACTTTTTATTTTCTTAATTGTACTATTAATTGTACCATTTGAAGTTTTTTCCATGATTATTTTGCATTGTGTTACTCTTCAGCATTTGAGGTTTATTTGGACACTATGGGCCAGATTCAGGTAGGTTCTTTATTTCGGAGTAACGCAAGTCATTTACGTTACTCCGCCGAAAATTTAGGAGCAAGTACTGTTATTCACATAGCACTTGCTCCTAAAGTTACGGCGGCGTAGCGAAAATGAGCCGGCGGAATTCAAATTGGGCGGGTAGGGGGCGTGTATTATTTAAACTAGGCGCGATCCCGCGGCGAACGTACTGCGCATGCGTCGACTGTCAGTGCGCATGCTCCAAATTCTGTCAGTGAACGTCAATCCCCATTCACGGACGTTTTTTACGCAAACGATGCTAACATTTTTAAATTCGACGTGATAACGACGGCCATACTTAACATAGGATACTCCACCTAGGGGGCATGTTTTTCTTTACGCCGCGTATCGCTTACGGAAACGTCGGAAAGTCACTGCGTCGGGCCCGCGTACGATCGTGAATTTCGGTCTCTCGCTGATTAACATATTCTCGGCTTTAATCAGCGGAAACGCCCCGAGCGCCATTTTTTAAAATTGCAGTTCCGATACGATGGTGAAATACAATTACGGCTCGTGTATAGGAACTCCAACCCGGCGTTTCTTGTTTTCTGCTTACAGAAAACAGAAACGCCAGCTCAAAGTGAGAGTTATGCTGGCGTATCACTGATACTCCAGCCTAACTCTACCTGAATCTGGTCCTATATTGTTTGGCACTTTACTTTGCCACTTGCACATTATTTTGCACTTATTATCATTTATTTTATCCTTGTGTGTTTTTATACTTTTGAATATACATTTATCAACAGCTCAGCACTACTTTTTATATTCATGCACACTCGGGTCTTGGTTTTACCTTTCAGTCATTTGTAGCAGTTGATTCATACTTAATCCCTTTACAGCTGTCCACAGAAGCGCATGAATACTTTTTATATTTATAAAGACCGCTGATTACTTTAGTTCTTGGTCTTCACTGAGCAGAGCCAGTGACCGTCAGCCACTAGCTCGATTTACCGTGCAGGGAGTGGGAATGGCTGGGTTAGTCCCCCAATGGCTTTCTGAGAGACTGATCCAACTGCCAGTCCAAGCATCTGGGTGGACCTCGACACTAAAGTCGGGATCGATCCAGCACCTAGACCGGTTGAGTGATGTTATCAGCCAGGAGTACAGAACAAAGTATACTCCTGTGACCCACAAGAGAAGCAGGGCAAAAGCGCTTTAATGCTACAGTATATAAATATACAAAAAAGTAGTGAAGTCCCTGGCCTTCTTTTCACTATCTCGGCGCTAAACAGCTAATAGGTAATTAAATCGCTTAATTTCACTAATCACCATAAATAATATCCTAAAAATGATGTATATAGTGAAAAATAACAATGATATGGTAAAAAAACAATTAAATTAAATTAAAATAAAGTTAAAATATAAAATCAACCTCAAAAGTTCAGCAGCCGCTTAAAATTATAAATATATATATCAAAAATAGTAAACAACAAGTCCATTCCAGTCTTGTAAATCACTAAAAGCAGCGCTAATCATCACTCTCATCCGACTGATAGATCATTTCCTACGAACAGTTCATAAGAAGTAAGGCAGACAAGCAAAGCGTATCACCCTGTGATTAATGTTGGTTCAGAAGGTATTGCGCTCCATCTGCGCTCCATCTGACTCGCACACATAGGGAAGTAACGCTGAGAGTGTCTGCGGTGGACGCAGTAAACTCTATTGAAGTCAGCTTTGTGAGTGTGTGAAACAGGATGGACGGGGCGTCCATTCAATGAATATTTAAAGTAATTCTAATCATTTGGGACTGTATATGCTATACACTGTGTCAAGAGAGATTTTTAAATAAATGAAGAGAGACGGGATTACACTATTATTTTTTATGAACCCGGACAAGTGTGGATACTTACAGCACCATTTGGGGAGATCAAACGGAGTGTGAGCCTGGAGTTGATTAAAGACACCTTCATGCAGTGCCTACTATACTCAGCTTTCTGGTGAGTACATACCCGAAAGGGGGCTTGTGATACATGGTGGATGCTATTTTGGAGTGAAGAAAATACCTTCTGAACCAACATTAATCACAGGGTGATACGCTTTGCTTGTCTGCCTTACTTCTTATGAACTGTTCGTAGTATATAAATATAGTTTATATAATTGTGTGCATCCAACATTTTGACACCAGTTTGGGGAAGGTCTTTCATGGTTTCAGAAATACTGTGCCCCTGGCCACAAAGTCAGCCCCATAAAGACATGGCTTGATGAGTTTGGTGTGGATGAACTTGAGTGGTTTGCACAGAGCTCTGACCTCAACCCTAACATCTTTATTGTAAAAGTGGCAAGGCCACTTTATAGTACTTATATCATAATCTTGTCAGTGTGGAATATACAGTGCCTTGAAAAAGTATTCATACCCCTCGAATCAAAACGTATTTTATTGGGATTTTATGTCATAGACCAGTGGTCTCCAAACTGCAGCTCTGTGGCCGAATGTGGCCCTTTGCCTGCCTTTATCCAGCCCTTGGGATACTACTCCTCCCACTGATTTGAGACCCTTTTCTGCCAACTGACACCAACAATGAAGTGCACAATCTCCCACTGACACTAATGATGGGGCACTATTCCTCCAAATGATAGGGCACTGCTCCTCCCCCTAATACCAAATGTGGTAATGTTTACTCCTACTGATGCCTGGCAAATTTCCGCTACCACTGGCCCTCCTAAAGTCTGAAGGACAATAAACTGGCCTTTGTTTAGAATGTTTGAAGACCCCTGTCATAGACCAACACAAAGTGGCACATAATTGTGAAATGAAAAAAATAAAATGGTTTAATTTTGTTTACAAATAAATATGTGTCATGTATTTGTATTCAGTCCCCCCCTCCCCGAGTTAATACAACCATATTTTGTTGCAATTACAGCTACAAGTATTTTTGTGTATGTCTCCATCAGCTTTGCATATCTGGAAGAGAGTGACATTTTTGCCCATTCTTCTTTGCAAAATAGCTCAAGCTCTGTCAGATTGGATGGAGAGTGTCTGAAGAGCAAGTTTCAAGTCATGCCACAGATTCAGATTCTCAATTGGTTTTTAGGTCTGGATGTTGACTGGGCCATTCTAATACATGTCTATGCTTTGATCGAAACCATTCCATTGTAGCGCTGGCTGTATGTTTAGGGTCGTTGTAATGCTGGAAGGTGAGCCTCTGCCTCAGTCTCAAGTCTTTTGTAGACTAAGGGCCAGATTCTCGTAGATGCGCGCATATTTATGCAGGCGTAGCGCATCTCAGATGCACTACGGCGACGTAATGCGGAGAGGGAAGTACCGCATTCTTGCAGCAAATGCGCTCCAAGATGCGCCAGCGTAGCAGAAATTCATCGGCGTAATCCGGCGCAACTCCAAAGTAGGAGGGAAGTGGGCGTGTTGCATTCTAATGAAGCGTGACCCCATGCAAATGAACGCCGGGACAAACTGAGCATGCGCCGTGACGTGGATGACCCGCCCGGTGACGTGGATGACCCGCGCCGTGACGTGGATGCCTTTTGCGCATGGGCAAGCCTCCCTACGATTCGCCGGCGCTGTGTATATAATGCGCCCACACATGCGCCGTGCAGGCAAAAGTCTCCCATTTTTTGGATTGACACGGGAAATCTTTTGCATGACCATGGCTGCTATTGGGAAGGAAAGGAGAAAGAAGAATTTCTCCCCAGAGGAGAGGGCCATCGTCATCGCGGCAATGGAAAAGTATGATTTCCGGCTCCATGGTGCTGCCAGTTGCGCGGACCAGCAGAGTCCCGGAGGATGAAATCCTGATTGAAGGTGGCTTTCAAGCGTGAAAGCCTCCAACAACATCCGGACACCACACCCATCCA
>CM056057.1:133275309-133476882 GCA_029574335.1 Rana kukunoris | reverse complement strand
CCTCTAGTTGCAACTGTAGAGAGTTATATCGCAATCTAGATGTTTACTGCTTTTCCTGTTCCAGTGTCTTCACACGCAGTGTGAGGTCTTTGGATGTACTTTCATTCATTGTCGTACGTTTTTCCAGGCCCTGGACCTCCCCTTTAATCTCTTCCATATCTCTGGAGTGGGCTTCCTCTATTTTCATAATTAATGTAGTGATATCCTCTCTTGTTGGTAACGCCTGGATCAGGGATTTTAGGGTCTCAAGCTCACTCTTACCCCCTTCACTTAGTCTGATGAGGAGTCACTCCCCCCTGTATTAATCACCCGGGGGCTTTGAGGAGCTATCTGTAGTGTCTCTACATCTGCCCGCACCTCTAGTCTTGGGATAATAGTCTGCGTTTGTTTTTGCAGACTCTCCAGGTTCTGAGCTTGCTCGCCCCCTTTCTCCATTTTTGAGAAATAACTCTGGATCTCCAGATGTCCCGCTGAACTAGGTAGCTGTGTTGACAGTGCAGTCCTCCGGGATGTCCGTGTGTCTCTCGCTCTAGCTGCACTCATCCCTCCCCACCACTCTCCACATGCGGTCTCTCAGTTCTCAGACTTTACGCTACACGTTCCTTTCGGCGTCTCCCCGAGACAATTTAGGGGCGCTTAGTGTTTAATAGCTGTCTAGCTAATTTAATCGGCTAGGGCTATGCTGAAGCAGACTCGCCATTCAGATCACTACAGCCCCCTGCATATTACACACTGCACGCCGTCACTCCCTACACAGCCATGGAGCCGTGGCTTCTCACAAACTTAGCTTCCCCGCCTGGACCTTCGCGCTTACTCCCGTTTCCGGTCTCCTCACTTCTCCTTCCCCACGTCCAGCTCCCTTTACTTTCAGTTCCGCCGGGATAGAAAGATCTCCTCTGCGCCGCTAACATGCGGACCGCACAGCCAGCGGAAGGTGGGGGCGCAAGCTGCACCAAGCAACAGGCAGCGGAAGCAGCGGGGGGGTGAGGGGTAGGTTACCGACACTCTCGATGTCTAACGGCTCCAGGGATAATCCGGGAAGTTTTACCAGGGATCCTCGCCAAATTTAGACCGATCGCATGCACACTTTCTCGGGCTATAGCTTTGTATCACGCACGGAGGCATGGAGGTAGCGGGAGCTCACACCTTCACCGTCTCACTCAGCCCATGCGCAAACCACGCCCCCCGAGGTGCAATCTCCCCTTGAGGTTTCTATCTACCTATAACCAACTTCCTAAAACTTAAGACCAGTGAATCATGCAATAAAAAAAAAAAAGGAAGGACGGACCAGGCAACAGGTATTGTGTAACTGAGAAAATTAATCGGCCCTTTAATTAAACAGCTGTGCAACTTCCAGGTACAAAACAAACAAAAAAAAATCTTTTCACCAGCAGGGCCAGTGCTGCAGAATTTTTCTTTCCAGACTCTGCCTGAAAACAGTGAACGGTGAACATATGGAAATATTAACATTAACAGAAACAGTGTCACACAACAAATACAATTATACCTTTGTCAGGTAAGCAAAGCATGAAAACGGGTCCATAACATAACTGACTTGATGAACTGTATAGCCAATGGACCTGTTCCTTTTTTCGTTTATTTTGACCATATAAAGAACAAAACAGAGGCTCAGTTCTGAAGCACTAAAAAATCAAAATCAGCTGCATAAAGCATACCTGTCAAAAAAATAAATACACAAAAAGGTTATTTTGTGCAGGTTTCTGATTTAACTGAACCAAGGTCCCAACGTTTCAGACTTTTTGTGTAAGCTCCATCTACTAGGGCCAGGCTCCATCTGTTTGCTATCCCACAATTGAATGAGGATGGTAAGAGGGCAATCAGTGGATGCTGTAATGCATTGTGCTTGGAGTCAGAGGAAGAGGCTAAAGGCCACAGTTAGACAAGTCCAGCAAGAGTGAAGCAGGATCAGAAACGGCACACAAAAAGCCTTATTGGCTAATGCAATAGTGGGTACCCATTGATTCTGCTTTTAGGAAGGAATTTTCTTTTTAAAGCTATTTTTATTGGCATAAATATGGGGTACCTCACTGGTCATAATGGACCATAATACATCATGCTGCTGCCCTGAAAGAAAACACCACCCTGGCTGGCGAGGCAGAGAAAACAAATTGTATAATTTTATTGGTTGACCTGAGGCTCATGCCCATGTATTAGCACCGGGAACTTCCATATCGATAATCACAAGAATGGTTTACCAGACACGACCCACTTTCCCTAATGTATGACCTTATCCCAATGACAGGCTACCTCAGCATGGTTGTCAGGTTGCAGGATCACCGACAGCCATACTGATCTCAGGAAATGGACAAAGCTACCATCACAGCCAAGGTTGGCCCTATGTGTTGCAGTTTGATTGTACAAGTTCTTGATAGATCTAAAAGGAACTTGTACAATTAGATTGTTACATGTGTGGTTAACTTAAGAGAGTTCCTCTTTCATTTATGCTTTCTTCACATAATATAACTATGGCTGGTGATCCTCTGTTTCAGTCAAAGAAATACTTCACTTTTAGTAATAAAAGTTTTTTTCCCTGTGGTGTAAATCTCTGACCTTTCTTCCTTACTGACTTATGTTCTGCTGTTTAAGTTGCCTATTAAAAGAAAGCACTAGTTACATGTAAGTAACATGGGACATTGTGGTAGCTGAAATAGAGAATAAGAACTAGTTTCTATGGGCGATTTTATCGGGAACCCAAGAATTGGATGTCAAATTTCTGTAACAGTCTCCTAAAAGAGGTTGCTTCCGTTCACTCAGATCATCATTTAAATTTAATAGAACTGACATAAATATAAACTAACAAAACATAATATATACATTAGCAACACAAAAAAACACCAAAAACATTTCTTCTTTTTTTTCATTTGTATAGATAATTTTTATAGACTATTTTTAAAGAAAACATGTACTCAGAGAAATATGTAGACCCTGCCCTCTGAAAATGCTGGTTGCTTTAGTACTCTGCATTTAGTATTTTCTGAGATAGTGACCCAGAACACATATGCAGGTAATGAGATATTAAAACCAGACACAGTAAGGGACCTTGCATTCTCAGAAGGAGGTCAGCAATGGCAGATTACATGTTCCCTCAGTCTAAGCTTCCTTAGAGAACTGTCATCAGGGCAGCATTTCCAGTAAGCTGCCATTTTGTGGCATAATGTCCATGCCACAGTTTATCAGAAGCCACTGTCGTACTGAGGTTCTTAACATTTCAGGTAATGTGCAACTACTTGGCTGCCAATAATCTAGGGACGCTGGTCACCCTTAGAGCTGTCACTGTTCACAGAAATTAAATTCTCATTTAAAAAAAGCACAGTTCTCCCTTTAGTAAATTTCGATGACTTGGTCTGCTGCGTGCCAGTGATGTCATTACTTCTTAAATTGAAAAGGTGACAGACTTAGACCTAGTTCAGTCCCATTATGGCTGTTGTCGTCAAAAAAGTGTCAAATGATTCAGCTTCAGTCAACAGACTGCACTCCAGCGGAAATACAGATGAGCTCAAATGCTGGTGAATGTAACTCCAAAGTAATCATGATTTGTCCAGCCCACTCAGTCTGCAGTACGACTACACCATACAAAGCCTTCCTTTTTTGTTTCCTACAAAAGAGCAAATAAAAAGGATCATAAACAAGCATCCAAACTGTTCAAAGTAGGCTAGACTAGACTAAAAAGCTAAGCATCAGCCCGGTCTCTATCAAGAATGAAAATTAAACTGACATGCCCAAGTAAACCTGCAGAGGAAGGAAAAACACCCAAGATTTATTGATAGACATTGCATGTAAGCCCTGGTTCACGCTGGTGCGATTTTGACAAATCAGTGGCATTTGCCAGCAATGACACCGTCTAATCAGTATGACGACGCGTTGTTTCTGCACAGATGTCTAATCGCTGCCGAAATCGGGACAGCCAGCGGGAGTGAAATCCTGCAAGTTCAGCTGAACTCACACAGCTTCATTCCACACACCCAGTGTGAACCTGGGCTAAAAAGTTTGTTTCTCCAACATCAACCTGAGCCCAGCCATTGAGCCTCTGGCAGCCATGATTCTGACAGATCCTTTGGTGCAGGGCTTCCACTATGGGGACCTGCACGAGAAGATCATGTTATACACGGACGATACCATGTTGCTTCTGGGAGATACTGCCGAGTCGCTTACAGTGGCCATGACTGTGGTTCGACGGTTCGGCGAATACTCGGGCCTGACCATTAATTGGACTAAGTCCACCCTCCTTCTGCTTGATAGACGGCCTCTTCAGCCCATAAGTACAATAAAGGACATTCCAGTCTCTGTCTCTTTTCGGTATCTTGGTATCCAGGTTACCGCATGCCCGCTGGACTATGTCCGCCTCAATCTTACCCCCTTGATTAATCGGTGTCGGTATCGGGTCAAGGTTTGGAGTAAATTAAAACGGTCGCCGGTCGGGAGGGTCAACCTGATAAAGATGATCTTTATGCCACAATTAATATACATATTGCACAACTCCCCAATGGTCATCCCTCTGAAACAGTTTAGAGTCATTAATTCTATTTTCCGCTCACTGATTTGCCCACGAAGCCCCCTAGGGTTAAACTTGAGCAACTGCAGCGCCCGAAGGAGGCCGGTGGATTGGCATTGCCCAATCCTTGGCTCTACTATTTGGCCTCTCAGGTGCAGCACATTGCGAGGGTGGTGGGCCCTCAACAGGATCTGCAGCTAAATCTGAGGGACCCCTCGGTTCGGTTGCTCAGATTCACGACAGGGGGAGGGAGGTGATGGTGGGATTGGAGGCCTTGCAGTATGCAAAATCTAATAGACGGTTCCCCACATATGTACTCATGCATAAGATCTGGAATAAGGTTAGGATGCTGCAGGGGGTGACAGGGTTTACTAAATACAGCCCCATATGGGATAACCTCTATTACCCGGAAATAGCTAAACTACCGTACGGCCTGAAGTGGAAACAGTATGGGATATCCCTCCTGTCGCACATAGTTAGGGCAGGCCAGTTGAGGTCCTTCACTGAGCTCAGGGCAGACTTTCAGCTTCCAGCGTCTATGCACTTTTACTACCTGCAACTC
The DNA here is from genome assembly GCA_029574335.1 of Rana kukunoris. Classification (NCBI taxonomy): domain Eukaryota; kingdom Metazoa; phylum Chordata; class Amphibia; order Anura; family Ranidae; genus Rana; species Rana kukunoris. The sequence continues at coordinate 133,471,807 of CM056057.1, read as the reverse complement.
AAACACGCATTTGATGCTCAGAGGGAGGCTGATATATGGTCCTTGGACCCGGCACCAGTCTTTAACTTCCTGTCCGAGGTGTCCACCTACAAGGGGTTCATATCCAGTTGCTATGCTATGTTATTAAACCTCTTCCTACCGAGTGCCCCTCTTAAGGCGGTGGCTCGGTGGGAACGGGACGTGGGAGTGTTCGAAAATGAGCAGTGGGAGGAGGCCTTGCAGGCGGTTCCCATATGCTCCCTGAATGTGGCACACAGACTATGGGGGTCACCTTGAGGCTGGAGAAGGTGGTGTATCAGAGAAGAGGGACTAGCGGTACATATGAAAAGTTATGGGCCCAGTGGCTTGATGTTCCGGGGCTAGCCCCGATAGATCTTGTGTATGACAGGCTATTTTAGATCTGATCTGCGAATGACTGGTTCCTGGATAATCAAATATACCCGCGGGAGGGGGGGGGGGGGGGGGGGGAGGGTTGTAGGGCTCTTTACAATACTGAGTGGCTTTTGATGAAGTGTCATGTTATGATATATGCGTACTCTCCCATGTGATTTCATTTGTGACTATGCTCTGGAGTTTTGTAAGCTGTTTTCTTTTTATACATTTGCTCAATAAAAACCTTTGTTTGAGAAAAAAAAAAAAAACCTGAGCCCAGATGTCACTCTGCAATCTTCTACAGAAAAAGGACATTAGAATTTGACAGGCTGTCATAATACAACTTTTGATTCGGGAAACGTTTTACAGATGGGCAATTTATAACAAAGCATTTTGACAACTGTGCATGTTTACAGCACAGGTGAATGCAGAAAACTACACACAATTGCTGTGTAACAAAAATGCAGGGGCGGCGCTAGCAATAGGCGGGTCAGGTGGCTGCCTAGAGCGCCAGGGTAGGGGAGGCGGCAAAATCCGGATCCCCAGCCACTTGCTGGGGATTCAGATTATTAAAATACCGGCATTTAAAAAAAAATACATGCTTTATAGCGAATTGGCGCCAGCCGCCAGGCTAGGGGGCGGTTGCGCCTGTGACTACATGCCGGATGGACTGCTCTATCCCCAGCCTGCAGTGCCGCCCTAGTAGCGGAGGCAGTGAGGAGATGAGGAGAGAGACTGAGCCGGGATGAGGAGCAGCCAGCCAGAGGTGCCGCATGATCGGTGGAGCGGATAAGATGGAATGGAAGCCCTGGAGCTGCATGCACTGTAAGTAACCATGGCGGGCTTGCCGCGATATCCGCTCCCCCTCCTCCTGGGCGCCCGGGATCTGGTGTCACACCTGGGGAACGGCCCAGATTTCAGCGCGGAAAGCCGGCGGGAGGAGGAGACAGGAGCCGAGCTCGAGGAGAGAGATGCCGGGCTACACAGAAAGGAAGCTTCCCAGGCCACAGACAAGACAGCTCTGCCTGCTCCTCTCACTGCATCCCCCGGACTTCTACCACTTCTCACCCTCCCTGCCTGCCTCCTCCACCCTCCCTCCTTCCCACTGCCTTCATCTCCATCCCTCCCTCCCTCCCTCCTTCCATCCATCCCTCCCTCCCGCCATCTCCATCCCTCCACCTCCATCCCTCCCTCCTTCCATCTCCATCCCTCCATCTCCATCCCTCCTTCCATCTCCATCCCTCCTTCCATCTCCCTCCCTCCTTCCATCTCCCTCCCTCCTTCCATCTCCATCCCTCCCTCCTTCCATCTCCATCCCTCCCTCCCTCCTTCCATCTCCACCCCTCCTTCCATCTCCATCCCTCCTTCCATCCCTCCCTCTCTCCATCTCCATCCATCCATCTCTATACAGAGCCCCATCCTCCCTCCCCCTCCATCTCTATCCCTCCCTCCTTCCATCTCCATCCCTCCCTCCTTCCATCTCCATCCCTCCCTCCTTCCTTTTCCTCCCTCCCCCCCTCCCTCCTCCTCCCTCCCCCCCTCCAATCTCCATCCCTCCCTCCTTCCATCTCCATCCCTCCCTCCTTCCATCTCCATCCCATCCCTCCCTCCCTCCATCCTCCATCTCCATCCCTCCCTCCCTCCTTCCATCTCCATCCCTCCCTCCCTCTTTCCATCTCCATCCCTCCCTCCCTCCTTCCTCTCCACCCTCTCCATCCCTCCCTCCTTCCATCTCCATCCCTCCCTCCCTCCTTCCATCTCCATCCCTCCCTCCTTCATCTCCATCCCTCCCTCCTTCCATCTCCATCCCTCCCTCCTTCCATCCTCCCTCCATCTCCATCCCTCCCTCCCTCCTTCCATCTCCATCCCTCCTCCCTCCTTACATCTCCATCCCTCCCTCCCTCCTCCATCTCCATCCCTCCCTCCCTCCTTCCATCTCCATCCCTCCCTCCCTCCTTCCATTCCTCCCTCCCTCCCTCCTCCTCTCCCTCCCTCCTCCATCCATCCCCATCCTCCCTCCTTCCATCTCCATCCCTCCATCCCTCCCTCCCTCCTTCCATTTCCCTCCCTCCCTCCCTCCTTCTCCATCCCTCCCTCCTTCCATCCCCATCCCTCCCTCCTTCCATCTCCATCCCTCCCTCCCTCCATTTCCCTCCCTCCCTCCTTCCATTTCCCTCCCTCCCTCCATCCATCCTCCTTCCATCTCCCCCCCCTCCCTCCTTCCATCTCCCCCTCCCTCCTTCCCCCCCTCCCTCCTTCCCCCCCCTCCCTCCTTCCCCCCTCCCTCCTTCCATCTCCCCCTCCCTCCTTCCATCTCCCCCTCCCTCCTTCCATCTCCCCCTCCCCTCCTTCCATCTCCCCCCCTCCCATCCCCCTCCCATCTCCCCCTCCCCCTCCATCTCCCCCCTCCCTCCTTCCATCTCATCCCCCTCCCTCCTTCCATCTCCCCCTCCCTCCTTCCATCTCCCCCTCCCTCCTTCCTTCCATCTCCCCCTCCCTCCTTCCATCTCTCATCTCCCTCTCTTCCTCTCTCCATCCCTCCTTCCATCTCCATCCCCCTTCCCATTCCATTCCATCCCTCCTTCCTCCTTCCATCTCCATCCCTCCTTCCATCTCTCCCTCCCTCCTTCCATCTCCATCCCTCCTTCCATCTCCATCCCTCCTTCCATCTCCATCCCTCCTTCCATCTCCATCCCTCCTTCCATCTCCACCCTCCTTCCCATCTCCTCCATCCCTCCTTCCATCCATCCTCCATCCCTCCTTCCATCTCCATCCCTCCTTCCATCTCCATCCCATCCCTCCCTCGCACATAAAAAGTGATGTATGCAAGGTGATGGCTTCTTCAGTGCCTTCTACTAGGTTGCAAATGTGCAGAGTGATGGCTCTTCAGTGCCTTCTTCCAAGGTAAATGGATGGCCCATCACTCTGCACATTTGCACCTAAGTAGAAGGTACTAAGAAGACATCACCTTGCACACATTCACTTTTTATGTGCGATTGCACATTTTGGACTTTTTATTTTCTTAATTGTACTATTAATTGTACCATTTGAAGTTTTTTCCATGATTATTTTGCATTGTGTTACTCTTCAGCATTTGAGGTTTATTTGGACACTATGGGCCAGATTCAGGTAGGTTCTTTATTTCGGAGTAACGCAAGTCATTTACGTTACTCCGCCGAAAATTTAGGAGCAAGTACTGTTATTCACATAGCACTTGCTCCTAAAGTTACGGCGGCGTAGCGAAAATGAGCCGGCGGAATTCAAATTGGGCGGGTAGGGGGCGTGTATTATTTAAACTAGGCGCGATCCCGCGGCGAACGTACTGCGCATGCGTCGACTGTCAGTGCGCATGCTCCAAATTCTGTCAGTGAACGTCAATCCCCATTCACGGACGTTTTTTACGCAAACGATGCTAACATTTTTAAATTCGACGTGATAACGACGGCCATACTTAACATAGGATACTCCACCTAGGGGGCATGTTTTTCTTTACGCCGCGTATCGCTTACGGAAACGTCGGAAAGTCACTGCGTCGGGCCCGCGTACGATCGTGAATTTCGGTCTCTCGCTGATTAACATATTCTCGGCTTTAATCAGCGGAAACGCCCCGAGCGCCATTTTTAAAATTGCAGTTCCGATACGATGGTGAAATACAATTACGCCGCTCGTATAGGAACTCCAACCCGGCGTTTCTTGTTTTCTGCTTACAGAAAACAGAAACGCCAGCTCAAAGTGAGAGTTATGCTGGCGTATCACTGATACTCCAGCCTAACTCTACCTGAATCTGGTCCTATATTGTTTGGCACTTTACTTTGCCACTTGCACATTATTTTGCACTTATTATCATTTATTTTATCCTTGTGTGTTTTTATACTTTTGAATATACATTTATCAACAGCTCAGCACTACTTTTTATATTCATGCACACTCGGGTCTTGGTTTTACCTTTCAGTCATTTGTAGCAGTTGATTCATACTTAATCCCTTTACAGCTGTCCACAGAAGCGCATGAATACTTTTTATATTTATAAAGACCGCTGATTACTTTAGTTCTTGGTCTTCACTGAGCAGAGCCAGTGACCGTCAGCCACTAGCTCGATTTACCGTGCAGGGAGTGGGAATGGCTGGGTTAGTCCCCCAATGGCTTTCTGAGAGACTGATCCAACTGCCAGTCCAAGCATCTGGGTGGACCTCGACACTAAAGTCGGGATCGATCCAGCACCTAGACCGGTTGAGTGATGTTATCAGCCAGGAGTACAGAACAAAGTATACTCCTGTGACCCACAAGAGAAGCAGGGCCAAAAGCGCTTTAATGCTACAGTATATAAATATACAAAAAAGTAGTGAAGTCCCTGGCCTTCTTTCACTATCTCGGCGCTAAACAGCTAATAGGTAATTAAATCGCTTAATTTCACTAATCACCATAAATAATATCCTAAAAATGATGTATATAGTGAAAAATAACAATGATATGGTAAAAACAATTAAATTAAATTAAAATAAAGTTAAAATATAAAATCAACCTCAAAAGTTCAGCAGCCGCTTAAAATTATAAATATATATATCAAAAATAGTAAACAACAAGTCCATTCCAGTCTTGTAAATCACTAAAAGCAGCGCTAATCATCACTCTCATCCGACTGATAGATCATTTCCTACGAACAGTTCATAAGAAGTAAGGCAGACAAGCAAAGCGTATCACCCTGTGATTAATGTTGGTTCCAGAAGGTAATGCAGCTCCATCTGCGCTCCATCTGAACTCGCACACATAGGAGAAGTAACGCTGAGAGTGTCTGCGGTGGACGCAAAGGTAAACTCTATTGAAGTCAGCTTTGTGAGATGTGTGAAAAACTGGATGGACGGGGTCATGTGTTCTGGAATGAATATATGATATTTAAAGTAATTCTAATCATTTGGGACTGTATATGCTATACACTGTGTCTAAGAGAGATTTTAAATAAATGAAGAGAGACGGGATTACACTATTATTTTTTATGAACCCGGACAAGTGTGGATACTTACAGCACCATTTGGGGAGATCAAACGGAGTGTGAGCCTGGAGTTGATTAAAGACACCTTCATGCAGTGCCTACTATACTCAGCTTTCTGGTGAGTACATACCCGAAAGGGGGCTTGTGATACATGGTGGATGCTATTTTGGAGTGAAGAAAATACCTTCTGAACCAACATTAATCACAGGGTGATACGCTTTGCTTGTCTGCCTTACTTCTTATGAACTGTTCGTAGTATATAAATATAGTTTATATAATTGTGTGCATCCAACATTTTGACACCAGTTTGGGGAAGGTCTTTCATGGTTTCAGAAATACTGTGCCCCTGGCCACAAAGTCAGCCCCATAAAGACATGGCTTGATGAGTTTGGTGTGGATGAACTTGAGTGGTTTGCACAGAGCTCTGACCTCAACCCTCAACATCTTTATTGTAAAAGTGTGCAAGGCCACTTTATAGTACTTATATCATAATCTTGTCAGTGTGGAATATACAGTGCCTTGAAAAAGTATTCATACCCCTCGAATCAAAACGTATTTTATTGGGATTTTATGTCATAGACCAGTGGTCTCCAAACTGCAGCTCTGTGGCCGAATGTGGCCCTTTGCCTGCCTTTATCCAGCCCTTGGGATACTACTCCTCCCACTGATTTGAGACCCTTTTCTGCCAACTGACACCAACAATGAAGTGCACAATCTCCCACTGACACTAATGATGGGGCACTATTCCTCCAAATGATAGGGCACTGCTCCTCCCCCTAATACCAAATGTGGTAATGTTTACTCCTACTGATGCCTGGCAAATTTCCGCTACCACTGGCCCTCCTAAAGTCTGAAGGACAATAAACTGGCCTTTGTTTAGAATGTTTGAAGACCCCTGTCATAGACCAACACAAAGTGGCACATAATTGTGAAATGAAAAAAATAAAATGGTTTAATTTTGTTTACAAATAAATATGTGTCATGTATTTGTATTCAGTCCCCCCCTCCCCGAGTTAATACAACCATATTTTGTTGCAATTACAGCTACAAGTATTTTTGTGTATGTCTCCATCAGCTTTGCATATCTGGAAGAGAGTGACATTTTTGCCCATTCTTCTTTGCAAAATAGCTCAAGCTCTGTCAGATTGGATGGAGAGTGTCTGAAGAGCAAGTTTCAAGTCATGCCACAGATTCAGATTCTCAATTGGTTTTAGGTCTGGATGTTGACTGGGCCATTCTAATACATGTCTATGCTTTGATCGAAACCATTCCATTGTAGCGCTGGCTGTATGTTTAGGGTCGTTGTAATGCTGGAAGGTGAGCCTCTGCCTCAGTCTCAAGTCTTTTGTAGACTAAGGGCCAGATTCTCGTAGATGCGCGCATATTTATGCAGGCGTAGCGCATCTCAGATGCACTACGGCGACGTAATGCGGAGAGGGAAGTACCGCATTCTTGCAGCAAATGCGCTCCAAGATGCGCCAGCGTAGCAGAAATTCATCGGCGTAATCCGGCGCAACTCCAAAGTAGGAGGGAAGTGGGCGTGTTGCATTCTAATGAAGCGTGACCCCATGCAAATGAACGCCGGGACAAACTGAGCATGCGCCGTGACGTGGATGACCCGCCCGGTGACGTGGATGACCCGCGCCGTGACGTGGATGCCTTTTGCGCATGGGCAAAGCCTCCCTACGATTCGCCGGCGCTGTGTATATAATGCGCCCACACATGCGCCCGTGCAGCGCAAAAGTCTCCCATTTTTTGGATTGACACGGGAAATCTTTTGCATGACCATGGCTGCTATTGGGAAGGAAAGGAGAAAGAAGAATTTCTCCCCAGAGGAGAGGGCCATCGTCATCGCGGCAATGGAAAAGTATGATTTCCGGCTCCATGGTGCTGACAGTGCGCGGACCAGCAAGTCCCGGAGGGATGAAATCCTGATGAAGGTGGCTTTCAAGGTGAATGCCCTCTCAAACGAGATCCGGACACCACAGGACATTCAAAAAAAAAAAAAAATGAATGACCTGCGGCATCTCGTAAAGGGCAAACTGGCAACGATTTCACGCCATGCCAGGGGCACTGGAGGGGGCCCACCCTGCAACGTCCGCCTTACTGAGGAGGAGAAGGTGGTCGCCGCTGCCTGCAGAGGGAGCAGGTGGAGGGAGTCGGGGGCTACGAGTCTGAAAGCCAGCCCGCCAGCCAGCCATGAGGACAGGCAAGTGTGTTTTATATACTGTTGTGTAGCATGTGTGGGGGTGGAAGGGAACATGTGCCAAGTGTGTGGGTCCACCAACATGTGCATCTTTTGTGTCATCCACAGATGTGCAGGACGGAGCGGGGCCATCTGTTGCTGCCAGGGCCCATCAGGATCCATCCCCCGAGCATCCAGTCTCTCTGGCTGCCCCCCTGGAAGAGGCCTTGTTGGAGGGAAGTGGGCACACCTCTACGGAGGAGGTGGTTTAGGAGGAGCTTGTCGACCAGGACCAGGAGCTCTATCTGGTTTTGGAGGAGGACCATGGGTTGCCCGGACCAGCCCAAGCCACCACCCCATATAGCTCCAGCCCATCAGGGTCCAACCCCAACCTCTCCAGTCCCTCCGATTCCATCCCCCTCATCTCCGGCCCCTCAACATCCTCCCCATATGCCAGGTCCCCAGCCACTCCCAGGAAGGCGACTCGCAAGACGAGGGGGGTGTTCCCCAGATCATGCCGGAACAGCTGGCCAGACAGCAGGACCAGCAGAATCGGCACCTTGCAGATGTTGTTGGGGAGATGAGGCGCCTGGCCGACAGCCTGGCCTCCTCGGGACACCTAACAGATGCCATCCTAGATGTCGCTGGCAACAGCGCAGCGACGGTCACCAGCCTGGGGGAGCTGCAGACGACCACCTCAGACCTTGTGGGAGAGGTCAAAGCCCTGCGGCTTGCAGTCCAGGAGCAGACTGCTGTGCAGACCCGCATAGCGGTCGCCTTGGAGGGCATGCAGGCAGCCAGGGAGGGACGTGGGGATCCTACTCCTCCACCAGCTACCCCACCCCCCCCCCACCTGAGGCTGCCCCCAGGCAAGTGAGGGCCAGGAGCCTTTTTGCTCTGGTGAAGAGCTTTTTATGTTATTTTTTGCTCTGGTGAAGAGCTTTTTATGTTATTTTTTGCTCTGGTGAAGAGCTTTTTTTTCTTTTTCTTGATACTGCACATGGTGCAGTGTGAATGGTGTGTGAATGTGGGGGTGGCACTCCTGCCAGTAAGGGGTGTCACCCTCGGCCGTTGGGGAGAAGTTATCCCCACGGCTGTGTGAATGGTGTATGAATGGACAGCAACATCATTGGGGCCTTGACGCGGCATTGCTGCTCCCAAGTCCTACATGCTGGACTTGGGCTAATCCAGTGTTTCTCAATTCCAGTCCTCAGGCCCCCCCAACAGGTCATGTTTTCAGGATTTCCCTCAGATGAAAAGGCTGTGGTGATTACTAAGGCAGTGAAACTGATCAAATCACCTGTGCAAAATAATGGAAATCCTGAAAACCTGACCTGTTGGGGGGGCCCGAGGACTGGAATTGAGAAACACTGGGCTAATCCAATGTGATATGGATGTGGTGTGTGTGCTAGGGACCACAGTGGTGTGCATGCGTGCATTGTCTGTGTGCCCTGATGATTGTGTGTGTTTAATGGTCAAAGATTCGTAACACGAGGCAACTCCTGACTGCTCTTCCATCAGCAGACGAGGTCTCCTCTGGCAGGGGGGGGCTGTCTGGTTGGGGGGGTCAGGTCATCACGTAGGGCAATCTGCAGGCCCTTTCTCATGGCAAAGTTGTGCAGAATGCAACATGCACCGATGATCTGACACAGTTTGGGGAATACAAGAGGGCATCCCTGGACCTATCTAGGCATCAGAAACGGGACTTCAGGAGGCCAAATGTGCGCTGAACCACTGCACGGGTTTTGATATGTGCTTCATTGTATCTTCTCTCTCCTCTGGTTTGGGGATTCCGGAAAGGAGTCATGAGATGGGGTCCAAGTACATATGCCGCGTCACCTGGAAGGGAAAAGATAGGAGGATGTTAGTAGTGCATGTGCCCCTTGTGATGAGTGCATCATGGGGGGGACAGTCATGCCTGACACCCATGTCACTCACCAACCAGCCAGCTGTCCCCATACACGTTCTGCTCAAAATCTGTTGGGATGGTGCTTTGACGGTATATGTAGCTGTCATGGCTGGACCCGGGATCTTTGGCACGGACGTGCCATATGAGGTATTTGGCATCAGCTATCACCTGTACATTGATGGAATGCCAATGCTTCCGATTGCGGTAAATGTGCTCTGTGGCACGGGGGGCCTGTAGTGCCACATGTGTGCAATCAATGGCCCCGATGGTGCGTGGGAATCTGGCAAGTCTGTAGAAATCTGTCATTGCCTTCTGCCGCAGTTGCTCAGTGGTGGGTCTGATGATGTGGTGGGACATGCATCTGAGGATTGCGGGGATAACCTGGTGCAGACATCTGCTCATGCTGGTTTGTGACATCCCAGCCACCACTCCACTTGTACGCTGGAATGATCCACTGGCCAGGAAATGGAGTGTTGCCAGTACCTTGACCAGTGGCTGCAGTGCATGTGAGCGGTATGTCTGGCTGGTGATGTCATCCTGCAGGGCTGTGGTTATTTCCAGGATGGCAGCAGGGCTGAATCTGAAGATGCGATATACCTCCTCCTCACCCATGCCAAAGATGCTCATGCGCTTGGTAGATCCTCTCACGTGCCCCCCTCCTCCTTCTATGCTCCTCTTCCTCAGCATACATTAGTAGTGCTAAGACCATGCCTGCCCCTGGCATACGAATGTGTTGTCCAGTAAGTGTGATTGCTCAGCTTGTCCGTTATGGTGCTGCTGTAGTTGCTTGCTCTCCAGCTGACTTGCACACGGTCTCGAGTAAAGTTACCCCTGCTTTTATGAGGGGTAAGTTTACTCAAGGCTTTGGTGTTACGCGCACCACGCGTAGCCTACGCCGAACGCGCGTAGTTTCGGTAATCTGCGCATCTCCCTCATTTGCATATTTGCATGATAATTCAATGGGAGCTGCGTAACTATGCGCCTACGCCACGCTAGCTTAAAACATTTTCGCCGCTCAGGCGAAGCAGATTTTCTGGCGTATGTGGTTCTGTGTTTACGGCGCATCGATACGACGGCGCACATTTACAATTACGCCGCGCATATCGATTTACGCAGGCGTAACGTTTCTGAGAATCTGGCCCTAAGTTTTCTTCTAAGAGGTTTGCTGTGTCGTCCACATGGCTTCTCGCAAACTGCAAACGGGACTTCTTACGACTTTCTTACAACAATGGCTAGCTTGTTGCCACTCTTCCATAAAAGCCAGATTTGTGGAGTGCACAACTAATAGTTGTCCTGTGGACAGATTCTACCACCTGAGCTGTGGATCTCTGCAGCTTCTCCAGGAGTACCCATAGGCCTTTTGGCTGCTTCTCCGATTAATGCTCTCCTTGACTGGCCTGTCAGTTTAAGTGGACCGCCATGTCTTGGTAGGTTTTCAGTTGTGCCATACCCTTTCCATTTTTCGATGATGGATTGAACAGTGCTTTTTTTTATATAACCTAACCTTGCTTTAAACATCTCCATAACTTTATCCCTAACATGTCTGGTGTGTTCCTTGGCCTTCTAAATGCTGTTTTTTCACTGAGGTCACGCGCTCGCCTGCAATAGCATCTTATAGAGCAGATGTATACCTACTGCGAATTTGCGCAGCCATGTCAACCTGACGCAGTATAACTGCGGCGGCTCGTCAGATTGTGGGTAAATACCACCAAAATAAAGCTCTATTCCGTTTGAAGAAAATTATAAAAATTTCACATCGTAAGTATAGCATGACTGCAGAAATTGTCATTCAAAATGTGAAAGCTGAAAAATGGCCTATATAACAAACATGTTATACATATCTTCCCTGTTACAGTAGTTTTGCACAGGGTAGCCTGAATCCTCCTCTTCTCTGGTCCTTCTTCACAGCTGGCCCCTGCCTCCTGTCCCTAAAGCAGGCAGTTTGCTATGGGGGCACCCGAGCCGAGTTGCAGCTCCATGTGTCCATTCAGACACGGAGATGCCGTTCAGCCTCACCCCCTCTCTCCCCTGACTGGCTAACTGACCTTGATTGACAGCTGTGGGAGTCAATGGCGTCGCTGCTGTATCTCAGCCAATCAGGGGAGGCGAGTCCCCGCTGGCCAAGTGACTCGTGCACATCACTGGACAGAAAGAAGGCTCGGGTACGTATTATAGGGGGCTGGGGGATGCTGCACACAGAAATCTTTTTATTTGAATGCATTAAGATAAAAAAAAACTTCTGCCTTTACAACTCCTTTAACCTTTCCTAAGAAACATACCTACTGAATGTTCTAGTTGCCCTACTTTAATACTTTGAGTCACCGACCCATCACAAGTATGCTACTGTTAATGTCAGAGTAATTTAGGATTATTTTTTTTCTTATCCTGAAGCCACATGAAGGATATAGCACCGTACATGGTAATAATGGTAATAAAAAGAAACAAATGGTGGCATGTACAGTGTCTTGCAAAAGTATTCACCCCCTTGGCTTTTTATCCATTTTGTTAAATTACAGCCTTTAGTTCAATGTTTTTTTAATTAACTATATGTCACAGATCAGAACACAATAGTCTAAGTTAGTGAAGTAAAATTAGAAAAATATATACAACTATTTTTCAGAAATAAAAAACTGATAATTGGCATGTGCGTATTGTAAGGGGTTAGCTCGGTAGCGGGGGTGTGAGACCCCCTGGATAGGTTCACTACACACTGAACTATACAGAGAGGCAGCCAAAGACAGTTGAAAACAAAGAGTTTGGTTTATTCTTCCATATTGCTGGAAACAAGTGCAAGCATCCAAACAGCATAAACACTTGGGCCACTTGGGGCGTCTACCCTCACCACACAGGAACATATCTATGGAGTCTGGCACAGCCTACTGCTGGGCAGACATTGCTGGTCATACAGCAGAGAAACAATAGTCTTTTTGATTTTTATCACACAGAAAAATCAACAACCACCTCACCTCTTCAGAAGTCTTTCTCACTGCTATCCTTAACTCAAAAAGCCTCAGGATGCAGCAATCAGTCATCCTCTGGATAACTTATAGAGGCCTTAATTGCCTCATTCTGAACAGCTGAAGTTTTCCAACACCCTAAACTTTTCTGGCTACTTCTGCAGCCGACACCTGGTAGTAATTGGTGGTGTATTGTCTAAACAAGGTAGAAATGTATCTCCCGTCTGACAACACCCACAGATTTACCTGACTTCCTGTCACAGTATGTTATTCAACCCCCTTTGTTATGAAGCCCATAAAAAAGCTCTTGTGCAACAAATTACCTTCAGAAGTCACATAATTAGTGAAATGATGTCCACCTGTGTGCAATCTAAGTGTCACATGATCGGTAACTACATATACACACACCTTTTTGAAAGGCCCCAGAGACTGCAACACCTAAGCAAGAGCCACCACTAGCCAAACACTTCCATGAAGACCAAGGAACTCTACAAGTAAGGGACAATGTGGTTGAGAAGTACAAGTCAGGGTTAGGTTATAACAAAATATCCAAATCTTTTATGATCCCCAGGAGCACCATCAAATCTATCATAATCAAATGGAACATGGCACAACAGCAAACCTGCCAAGAGATGGCCGCACACCAAAACACCTGAACCGGGCAAGGAGGGCATTAATCAGAGAGGCAGCACATAGACCTAAGGTAACCCTGAAGGAGCTAAGGAGTTCCACAGCAGAGACTGGAGCATCTGTACATAGGACGACAATAATGCCACGTAGACACTATCAGTCCATCCGATGAGAACGGTCTGATGGACCGTTTATCGGTTAACTGATGAAGCTGACTGATGGTCCGTCGCGCCTACACACCATCGGTTAAAAAAACGATCGTGTCAGAACGCGGTGACGTAAAACACAACGACGGTTAAATAACCAATGTCATAGGTTTAACCGATCGTGTGTGCGCGGCATCAGTCGTACGCTCCATAGGCTTGCGCTTTATGGCAGAGTGGCCAGAAGAAAGCCATTACTTTCAGCAAAAAACAAAATGGCACCTTTTGAGTTTGTGAAAAGGCATGTGGGAGACTCCCAAAATGTATGGAGGAAGGTGCTCTGGTCTGACGAGACTAAAATTTCATTTTTTGGCCAAAGAAAACGCGATTTCTGGCGCAAACCCAATGCATGACATCACCCAAAGAACACCATCCCCACAGTGAAACATGGTGGTGGCAGCATCATGCTGAGGGGATGTTTTTCAGAAGTACAGATTGGGTCTGAGTTGAGGAAAGATGGATGGTGCATACAGGGATATTCTTAAGCAAAACCTGTACAACTCTGTGTGCGATTTGAGGCTAGGACGGAGGTTCACCTTCCAGCAAGACAATGACCCCAAACACACTGCTAAAGCAACGTTTAAGCGGTCTAAGGGGAAACATGTAAATGTGTTGGAATGGCCTAGTCAAAGCCCAGACCTCAATCCAATAGAAAATCTGTGGTCAGACTTAAAGACTGCTGTTCAAAGTGCAAACCATCCAACTCGAAGAAGCTGGAGCAGTTTTGCGAGGATGAATGGGCAAAAATCCCAGTGGTAATATGTGGCAAACTCATAGAGACTTATCCATAGCGACTTGGAGATTTGATAGCCGCAAAAGGTGACTTTACAAAAGTATTGACTTTAGGGGGGTGAATAGTTATGCACATTGACTTTTTCTGTTATTTTGTCCTATTTGTTGTTTGCTTCACAATAATAATAATAATAAAAAAAAAAAACATCTTCAAAGTTGTGGGCATGTTCTGTAAATAAAATGATGCAAATCCTTGTTAATTCCAGGTTGTGAGGCAACAAAACATGAAAAATGCCAAGGAGGGTGAATAATTTTGCAAGGCACTGTAAATGCAGATCAATCCATATATTGTTACGTGTAGGCATACCCGATATAAGGCATCCCTGTTTATCACATACCAGAGTTTCAGGTTAGCGGTCGGCAGTAAACACTTCTTCTTCTGGTTACTATCCTTTCAGTGTTGTCAATGCTGCTCGAGTTTTCAGTACTGCAATACAACGCTGTCTCCTGTTAGAAAAATAATACACTTGAAAGCAGTTCATTGTACTCTATATAAAATATAACCTTGTGTAAATCCGTGCTAAATAAAAACTGAATAAAAATTAAAAAAAAACAGCTGCTAGCACAGTTTAATACCAACATACCAACATACTCAAAGTGCAGTGCTTAAAAAAAATAAAAATGGATTAAATAACGTATTTAACCGCTTGCCGACCAGCCACCGCAGTAATACGGCGGCAGGTCGGCACTGCTGCGCGAGAGCCCGTAGCTCTACGTCGCCACTTTCGACGGCCACTAGGGGGCGCGTGCGCGCCGCCGGCGGCCCGCGTGCGTGCCCCCCGCTCGCCCCTGAGTCCCGTGCACGTGCCCGGCGGGCACGATCGCCGCCGGGCACACGCGATCGCTCGTTACAGAGCGGGGAACGGTAGCTGTGTGTGTAAACACACAGCTTTCGTTCCTGTCAGCGGGGGAAACACTGATTTTCTGTTCATACAAATTTCATGTTCATTTTCTGTTGATACAATGTATGAACGGAAGATCAGTGATTCCCCCTAGTAAGTCCACCCCCCCATACAGTTAGAACACAAATAGGAACACACTTAACCCCTTCCCCGCCCCCTAGTGTTAACCCCTTCACTGCCAATGGCATTTTTATAGTAATCCAATGCATTTTTATAGCATTGATCGCTAAAAAAATGCCAATGGTCTCAAAAATGTGTCAAAAGTGTCCGAAGTGTCAGCCATAAGGTCGCAGTACTGAAAAAAAACGCTGATCGCCACCATTACTAGTAAAAAAAAAAAAAAAAAAATAATAAAAATGCAATAAAACTACCCCCTATTTTATAAACGCTATAACTTTTGCGCAAACCAATCAATAAACGCTAATTGCAATTTACGAAAAATATGTAGAAGAATACGTATCGGCCTAAAATGAGGAAATTTTTTTTTTTTATATATATTTTTGGGGGATATTTATTACAGAAAAAAGTAAAAAATATTGCATTTTTTTCAAAATAGTCGCTCTGTTTTTATTTATAGCGCAAAAAATAAAAACCGCAGAGATGATCAAATACCACCAAAAGAAAGCTCTATGTGTGGGGAAAAAAAGGACGCCAATTTTGTTTGGGAGCCACGTCGCATGACCGCGCAATTGTCAGTTAAAGCGACGCAGTGCCGAATCGCAAAAAGTGCTCTGGTCTTTGGACAGCAATATGGTCCGGGGCTAAAGTGGTTAATATTATACACACACATTATTTTATATATTGTGACAGGAAGTCAGGTAAATCTGCGTGCGTTGTCCCAGACGGAAGATACTTTTCTGCCTTGTTTAGACAATACACCAAATTACTACTGGGCGTCGGCTGCAGAGATGGCCAGAGAGGTTTGGGGCGTTAAAAGGTTTCAGCTGTTCAGAATTAAGCAATTAAAGCCCCTATAAAGACAGCCTAGGGATGACGACTGATTGCTGCATCCTGAGGCTGTGTGAGTGAGGGAGCAGTCACAACCAGTACTTAAGAGGTGAGGTGCTGATGGATATTTCTGTGTGAGAAATATCAAAGAGACTTTGTTTTCTGCTGTAGGACCAGCAGTGTCTGCCCAGCAGTAGGCTGTGCCAGACTCCATAGTTCCTGTGTTGGGAAGGTAGACACCCCAAGTGGCAAGGGTTTATTTTATGTTTTGTTTTGGTTATGCTGTTTTGTTGCTTGCACGTGTATGCAGCAATATGGAAAAATAAACCATATTATTTGTTTTCAATCATCCTCAACTGCCTTTTTGTACAGTTCAGCATGTAGTGAACCTATCCAGGGGGTCTCACACACCGCTACCGAGCTAATCCCTCACAATATATATATATATATATATATATATATATATATATATATATATATATTGTAACGTTTGGGGGCCATAGCTCAACAGGGATTCAGTGCTTAAACCGTTGTTTAAAGGAAAAAGGCTTTTATTCACAGAAAACAAAATAAGGCTTTCTCAGCATGCCAAAAACTGTAACATAAAAGTCCGCTTGGCTCCAGCGTCAACGAAAAGTCTGCTTATATCCAGCACAAAACAGTGAAAGCAAAATGACATACGGTTTGTTGCAAGATCAATCTTCACCCCCTGCACTTCAAAAGTCCTCACTGTGCAGCTAGCAGACTTCCATCTTCCTCACAGGTGCACTCTCCAAACTCACTCACCATCTCCAGCACCACTTCCTGCTTTAACAGGTGGATCTCTGGGAGAGTTAACACCATGTGTGCTGGCTCCCAAGGTTTAGGAGTGGAGGCTCCGTCCCACCCAAATAACACTTTGGAGCCTCCAAAATTCCAGGCCCCAAACTACTTTATTAAAGATAGAGAAGACTGCAAGCCAGTCCTCTCTGAATTAGCGCCTGCCTGGAACCTTTCACCCAATTTTGGGTGACCCCCTGAACCTTCTCCCTCTATTTAAATGGACCATAGTCCAAATAGTGGTGCCGTATAGCACCCGTCCAGGACCCAACCCCGGCGTCCTGTACATATCCCCCCCCTCTGCCTCAACGCGGAGGTGTTGGAGGCACCAGTAGACACCATGCAATGGACTCGGGAGAGGGCATCGGCATTCTGATGCTGTCTCCCGGGTCTGTGCTCTACCACGAAATTGAACTCCTGGAGAGAAAGGAACCACCTTGTTACCCTGGCATTGGTCTGCTTATTTTGTCTCATCCAGGTAAGAGGAGCGTGGTCTGATACCAAGCGAAACTTCCTGCCCAGGAGGAAATATCGTAGGGAGTCCAAAGCCCACTTGATGGCCAGACACTCCCGCTCCACCACCGCGTAGTTTCTCTCAGCTGCCGTCAGCTTTCTACTAAGAAAAACCACAGGGTGCTCTTCTCCATTGATTTCCTGAGACAGGACCGCTCCCAACCCTTCACTTGAAGCATCTGTCTGCACTACAAAATCTTTTGTAAAATCTGGAGCTACAAGCACCGGATCTTGACACAACGCTGTCTTAAGCTTTTGAAAAGATGTCTCGGCCTCGGCGTTCCACTTTATCATCACTGACTTTCTGCCTTTGGTCAGGTCGGTCAGCGGTGCAGCAATAGTGGCAAAGTTGGGGACAAACCTCCTATAATAGCCAACTATGCCCAAAAATGCCCTGACCTGCTTCTTGGTTAGGGGACGGGGCCAGTCCTGTATGGCTTCCACCTTACTCATTTGGGGCTTCACCAGTCCTCTACCCACAATATACCCTAGGTATTTTGCTTCCTCCATCCCAATGGCACACTTCTCGGGGTTGATGGTGAACCCTGCTATTCTAAGGGAGTCTACGACTGCCTGAACCCGGGGAAGGTGGGACTCCCAATCAGTGCTGAAGATGACTATGTCATCTAGGTAGACAGAAGCGTACCGTTGGTGTGGACGCAGAGTTTTGTCCATGGCCCTTTGGAACGTGGCAGGGGCTGAGTGTAGACCAAATGGCATCCTCTTATATTGGAAGTGGCCTTCCGGAGTAGAGAAGGCTGTCTTCTCCCTGGCTTCCTTAGTCAGGGGAATCTGCCAGTACCCTTTTGTGAGGTCCAGCGTGGTAATGTACCTGGCAGGACCCAACCTCTCAATTAGCTCATCTACTCGTGGCATTGGATATGCGTCAAACTTGGAGACTTCATTAAGCTTTCTGAAGTCGTTGCAGAAGCGGAGGGTGCCGTTGGGCTTGGGTACCAACACAATTGGGCTTGACCATTCACTCTGCGACTCTTCAATGACTCCAAGCTCAAACATTCTTTTAACCTCTTCCGACACTGACACCCTATGCGCTTCTGGGATACGATAAGGCTTTAACCTGACTTTTACATTGGGCTCGGTCACAATGTCATGCTCGATGACGTTGGTGCGACCGGGCAACTCTGAAAACATGTCTCTATTTCTTTGTAGAAACTCTTTTGTTTGCTGGGTTTGGGGCCTAGTCAGGGTAGCAGCAACCTGCACCAAGTTGATCCCTGCATGGTCCCCTGACTGTACCCCTACTACCGCAGACACTTGTTCTCTGTCTCTCCAGGATTTCAACAAATTAATGTGATAGATCTGGTATGGTTTTCTTTTCCCCGGCTGGTGTACCTTGTAGTCCACCTCACCGACTTTCTCTACTACCTCAAATGGGCCCTGCCACTTGGCCAAGAATTTACTCTCCACCGTGGGTATTAGAACAGCCACCCGGTCTCCTACTTGGAACTGTCTAATTTTAGCCGACCTGTTATACACTCTCCTTTGGGCATCCTGGGCCTTCTGCATGTGCTCCCTCACCAGCGGCATCACCTTAGCCACCCTCTCTCGCATTTGAGAGATATGCTCTACCACCGTTTTGTGTGGTGAGGACTCACTTTCCCACGTTTCTTTTACCAGGTCGAGTAACCCCCGGGGCCTTCGTCCATACACTAACTCAAATGGCGAGAAACCTGTGGATGCTTGTGGGACCTCCCGGATAGCAAACAACAGGGCAGGGAGTAACATATCCCAATCCTTCCCATCTTTCTGGACTACTCTTTTCAACATGGACTTTAGGGTTTTATTAAATCTTTCGACTAGGCCATCGGTCTGCGGGTGGTAGACGGACGTTCGCAACTGTTTAATTTGAAACAATTTGCACAAGTCCGCCATCACCTTTGACATAAAAGGGGTACCCTGGTCTGTCAGGATCTCTTTGGGGAACCCAGTTCGCGAGAACATTTGAAACAATTCCCTGGCAATGGCCTTAGAGGAGGTCTTCCTCAGAGGAACGGCTTCTGGATACCTAGTTGCGTAATCTAGGATGACCAATATGTATTGGTGCCCCCGTGCCGACTTTACCAGGGGTCCCACCAGATCCATAGCAATCCGCTCAAACGGGACTTCGATAATTGGCAAGGGCACCAGAGGGTTTCTATAGTGTGGCACTGGGGCGGTTAACTGGCAAATGGGACAAGACGCACAGTATCTTTTAACCTCGGCCTTCAACCCTGGCCAGTAAAACCGGTCGGTTATCCTGGCCTCTGTTTTCTCTGCCCCCAGGTGTCCTCCCAGTGCATCGTTGTGGGCTAGATCGAGGAGCATCCGCCTATACGGTTGGGGAACCAGCAACTGCTCTATAGTTTCCCCTCGGCTCTCAGCCACTCGATACAGTAAGTCCCCCTTCAACGCAAAGTGAGGGAACCTCTGATCTGCGTCTGGCATTTGTGGGACCCCATCAATAACAGAAACCTGCTCTCGAGCATTGACCAAGGCAGGGTCCTGTAATTGGGCGGTACCAAATGCACCCCTGGACACATCTAGATCTGGATGTACTGGCCTTGAGGATGTTTCCCCTTCATCCTCCTCAACCGGGGAGAGCTCCACATCATCCTCCCCCAGCATAACTTGTAATGGGAAGACTTCCCCCCCCTCAGAGATCAACTCGGGTTTAAGACCTGGATCAGGGGCATTATCCTTCACATTAGCATTCCCTGCGACTTCATTATCAATGAGAGGTATTTCTATATCAGAGGTGTGCATTTCAGGTCCAGACCCCTCAGACTCTGTCCCTTCCAGGCCCAGTGTCCCCAGCTCCCCTGGTAGTCCCATCTGTACCTCATTCCATAGTTCCAGAAATAGTGGACAGTCCCGCCCCACTATGATGTCATGAATTAAACTGTTTACCACCCCGACCTCCTGTGTAACTGAGGCATGGCCATAAGAAACAGTCACCGGGACTAAGGGGTACTCCTTGGTGTCCCCATGGATACACACTACCCGAAGAGTTTTAGTCACTGGTCCAAGCCTCCCAAGTACCCTGGCATGTACTAATGTTACCATGCTACCGGAGTCCAGTAGGGCCCTGGCAGGAAGGTGGTTCACCCACACTTCACACTCAAACCGTCCTGCAGCCAGATCAAGATGAGTGGTACACACACTTTGCACATAGAAGGAGCTTCTCCGACCAGTTCCGCACTCCATAGGCTCCTCCTGCAGTGGGCATTGTGCCCGGGTATGCCCCCAGGACCGACATCGCCAACATTGTATGTCTCCCATCTTTGGTACAGGAACCGACCTCCGTGGTTCTATGGCAGACGGTGTAGACCTGCGGATGCCAACATCTGGCAAGACTTCTCTCCTCAGGGTGGTGGCTGGTCTGGGTGTCCTTGGCGTGGGTTCTCGACGCTTGGCAGGCCCAAGCAGGTCCTCCACCACGGTGTACCGTTCAACCAGCTCGACCAGCTGGTCAGCGTTGGTAGGGTTTCCATGGCTTACCCAGCGCTGTAGGTCATCTGGCAGGGACCGTAGGTACCAGTCCATCACCACTCGTTCCACCATTTGTGGACCTGACAATTTTTCCGGCTGCAGCCATTTTTTAACTAGCTGGATTAGTTCATGCATCTGGGACCTGGGTGGTTGGTCCGATTTGTACCGCCAGCGATGCACCCTCTGAGCCCGGACAGCTGTGGTCACTCCCAGGCGGGCCAGGATCTCAGCTTTTAGACGTTCATAGTCTTTGATGTGCTCAGCTGGGAGGTCAAAATAGGCCTTTTGCGGGTCACCAGTGAGAAAAGGGGAGATAATGCCGGCCCATTGGTCCCGGGGCCATGCTTCTCTCTCTGCTATCCTTTCAAAGGTGGTAAGAAAGGCTTCCACGTCATCGCTGGGTGTTAGTTTTTGCAAAAAATGGCTGGCTCTAACAGACACTGGGTTGCTAACGGCAACGGCCGATTGCTCTTGTCCCTGAGCCAGCTGCTGTACTGCCTCCTGCAAGGCAGCCACCTGTGCTTGAGTGGACTCCTGCTGGGCTGTAAACTGGGCGGCTAGCAGCCGTGTGTTTTCCTGCTGCGCAGCTATAGCCTGTGCCAGGGCCTGCTGCTGCTGAGCCATCGCTTCCTCATGGCGACGGTTGGCGTCCGCTGACGCTTGCTGTTGGGTCACGGTGGCTTGTGCCAAAGCCCTAATGACCTCTTCCATGTCGTTGCGTGCTGTTTGTAATGTCTGGGCTGACTTCACCCAAGACATGCCATAAGTACACTGTCTCTTTAAATGTCAGTTTTTAGTTTTAAACGGTTTTGCGCCTGCAAATGCACTGTGCCCGCACTCAACACCAATTGTAACGTTTGGGGGCCATAGCTCAACAGGGATTCAGTGCTTAAACCGTTGTTTAAAGGAAAAAGGCTTTTATTCACAGAAAACAAAATAAGGCTTTCTCAGCATGCCAAAAACTGTAACATAAAAGTCCGCTTGGCTCCAGCGTCAACGAAAAGTCTGCTTATATCCAGCACAAAACAGTGAAAGCAAAATGACATACGGTTTGTTGCAAGATCAATCTTCACCCCCTGCACTTCAAAAGTCCTCACTGTGCAGCTAGCAGACTTCCATCTTCCTTACAGGTGCACTCTCCAAACTCACTCACCATCTCCAGCACCACTTCCTGCTTTAACAGGTGGATCTCTGGGAGAGTTAACACCATGTGTGCTGGCTCCCAAGGTTTAGGAGTGGAGGCTCCGTCCCACCCAAATAACACTTTGGAGCCTCCAAAATTCCAGGCCCCAAACTACTTTATTAAAGATAGAGAAGACTGCAAGCCAGTCCTCTCTGAATTAGCGCCTGCCTGGAACCTTTCACCCAATTTTGGGTGACCCCCTGAACCTTCTCCCTCTATTTAAATGGACCATAGTCCAAATAGTGGTGCCGTATAGCACCCGTCCAGGACCCAACCCCGGCGTCCTGTACAATATATATATATATATATATATATATATATATATATATATATATAATATATATATATATATATACACATACATACATACATATATATATAAACAAACAGTCCTGAAAAAATCATGGGTAAAGCACTGAAGCACTTTAGAGCAGTGGTCATCAACCCTGTCCTCAGGGCCCAATAACAGGCCAGATTTTATGTATTACCTCGGGGAGATGCAGACTAGAATACTGCAATCACCGAGCGGCAAATGATGTCACCTGTGATGTATTTCAGTTATCTTGCAAACCTGGCCTGTTAGTGGGCCCTCAGGACAGGGTTGATGACCACTGCTTTAGGGGATAAACCCCAACGAAATTCATACTGTTTGGACAGATGACTCTCGACTCCTTGACTGATCTCTGAATATAAGGGGGCCTTTATAACATAGAAGATCATAGTGTACAGCCATGGCCAAAAGTTTTGAGAATGACACAAATACACATTTTCACAAAGTCTGCTGCCTGGGAAATTGCATATACTCCAGAATGTTATGAAGAGTGATCAGACGAATTGCAATTAATTGAAAAGTTCCTCTTTGCCATGAAAATTAACTTAATCCCATAAAAAAAAAATTCTACTGCATTTGTGAAGAAGGCTTCAGGGTGCCCAAGAAAGTCCAGCAAGCGCCAGGACCGTCTCCTAACGGAGTGCCACCAGTGCAGAGCTTGCTCAGGAATGACAGCAGACAGGTGTGAGCGCATCTGCATGCACAGTGAGGCGAAGACTTTTTGAAGATGGCCTGGTGTCAAGAAGGGCAGTAAAGAAGCCACTTCTCTCCAAAAAAAACATCAGGGACAGATTGATCTTCTGCAGAAAATATGGTGAATGAACTGCTAAGGACTGGGGCAAAGTCATATTCTCCGATGAAGCCTCTTTCCGATTGTTTGGGGCATCAGGAAAAAGGCTTGTCCGGAGAAGAAAAGGTGAGTGCTACCATCAGTCCTGTGTCATGCCAATAGTAAAGCATCCTGAGACCATTCATGTGTGGGGTTGCTTCTCATCCAAGGGAGTGGGGGGCTCACTCACAATTTTGCCCAAAAACACAGCCATAAATAAAGAATGGTACCAAAACACCGTCTGGTGAAGAACAATGCATTTTCCAGGACGATGGAGCACCGTGCCTTAAGGCAAAAGTGATAACTAAGTGGCTCGGGGACCAAATAGTTGACATTTCGGGTCCATGGCCTGGAAACTCCCCAGATCTCAATCCCACTGAGCACTTTTGGTCAATCCTCAAGAGGCGGGTGGACAAACAAAAACTCACTAATTCTGACAAACTCCAAGAAGTGATTATGAAAGAATGTGTTGCTATCAGTCAGGAGTTGGCCCAGAAGTTGATTGAGAGCATGCCCAGTTGAATTGCAGAGGTCCTGAAAAAGAAGGGCCAACACTACAAATACTGACACTTTGCATAAATGTCATGTAATTGTCGATAAAAGCCTTTGAAACGTATGAAGTGCGTGTAATTATATTTCACTACATCTCAGAAACAACTGAAACAAAGATCTAAAAGCAGTTTAGCAGCAAACTTTGTGAAAATTAATATTTGTTTCATTCTCAAAACCTTTGGCCACAACTGTAGTATGCACTGATAAAAGGTTATTAAAATTATAACATGGTACACTCACATGTCAGAAGAAAATGACATGCATCTCTATCATAAAAGTTGCAGCAAGTAAAATGTCGGCGACACAGCCCTTCCAGCCAGTGGCCGGCACTGACCAACTCTTTTCATCATACATTTAAAGTGGTTGTTAACCCACTTCTATTAAATTATCCCATCCTTTCTGCACCATTATCAGAAGCGTCCTTGTAAAAAGGGGTGGGCACATTGTATGAGCAGAAAGAGGAGGGAAGAGGAGAGGGAGAAGGACAAAGGAGAAGAGCATGCTGCGGCTGACATTATCATGCAAATAGACCACGGTATCAGGGGCTCAACAGCCACAATTATTGTGGTCCATTTGCAGAGAATCAAGCATAGCTAGGCAGGATCAGCAAGGTAAAGGTTAAGTGTAGCACTAATGAAATATACGTGCGTAGATAGTTCAATAGATGCATTAACAATATGTGAAAAAAAGTTGCGTTTACAATACAAAACAAAGAATTAACTCTGTGTCCAAAAATGCACCAAGTGAAGATAACACCTTAAAGAGGAGTTCCATCCTAAAAATTAAGTTTCCCTTAATCCCCTCCCCTCCCCCTTACATGCCACATTTGGCATGTATTTTTTTTTGGGGGGGGGGGGGGAGTAGGGGCTGCAGGAGGAGTGGGACTTCCTGTCCCACTTCCTGCTTCCGCCGAGGGGCTGGTTAGGCGATTAGGCCTTAATCGCCTACACCAGCCCCTCCCTGTAGGCAATCGCATGGGACACATGACAGGTCCCAGCTGGGGAGGGGGGGAGAGGAGCGGAGCCCTGGTCGGCGCGTCGCTGGAAAGCAGGAGCAGGTAAGTGAGTGTTTATTAAAAGCCAGCAGCTACACTTTTTGTAGCTGCTGACTTTTAATAAACACTATTTTTGGCTGGAACACCCCTTTAAACAGTGAACATCATATTGTGCACATTGAGTACACAGAAAAGTGAAAAAAAAGTCCAAAACAAGTGGATGTACTCAACAGACTTCATCTGAAGACTCCAACATAGATTTAAAGCGGTTGTAAAGGTAAAAAAATAAATCCCTAAATAGCTTCCTTTACCTTAGTGCAGTCCTCCTTCACTTACCTCATCCTTCGATTTTGCTTTTAAATGTACTTCTTTCTTCTGAGAAATCCTCACTTCCTGTTCTTCTGTCTGTAACTAAACACAATAATGCAACACTTTCTCCCTGGTGTGAAGAAAGCCTCTTGAGGGGGCGAGCAGGAGGGTCAGGAAGCTCTACTTTGCAGATAGAGAAAGGAGCTGTGTGTTACTGGGCGTCCTGACACTCCTGCTCGCCCCCTCCCCCCTCAAGAGGCTTTCTCCACACCAGGGAGAAAGTGTCACATTACTGTGTTTAGTTACAGACAGAAGAACAGGAAGTGAGCATTTCTCAGAAGAAATAAGGACATTTAAAAGCAAAATTTGAAGTATGAGGTAAGTGAAGGAGGTCTGCACTAAGGTAAAGCAAGCTATTTAGGGATTTTTTTTTTTTACCTTTACAACCCTTTTAACCCTCTAAATAGAGACAGGAGTATCAGAAGCACCACCATTAGTGATAGGGGGAGGCTTACCAGATATCAAGGACCTGGGAGTAGTATTTATTAAAAATTCTAAACATAAACACAGGTGCATAAGCGATGTGTGTTGGACTATTTTTTTTTATACAATTTTCACCTTTGCACAGCGTAGTATTTCCCCTTTTTTTTTTACTAGGATCAGCCAGGTATTTCAGGTGATATGGGGGTCCAAATAATAAAGCACAAGCACTGTGCTGTATAAAATGCTTTAACCACTTGCCGACCAGCCGCCGTCGTTCTACGGCGGCAGGTCGGCTCTCCTGGGCGAGAGCCCGTCATACTACGTCGGCACTTCGACAGCCACTAGGGGGCGCGTGCAAGTCCCGCGCGCGTGCCCGGCGGGTACGATCGCCGCCGGACACCCACGATTGCTCGTTACATAGCTCTCGTTCCTGTCAGCAGGGGAAACGCTGATTTTTCTGTTCATACAATGTATGAACAGAAGATCAGTGATTTCACCTAGTGAGTCCACCCCCCCCATACAGTTAGAACACACCCAGGAACACACTTAACCCCTTCCCTGCCCCCTAGTGTTAACCCCTTCACTGCCAATGGCATTTTTATAGTAATACAATGCATTTTTATAGCATTGATCGCTAAAAAAATGCCAATGGTCCCAAAAATGTGTCAAAAGTGTCCGCCATAAGGTCGCAGTACTGAAAAAAAACGCTGATCGCCGCCATTACTAGTAAAAAAAATTAAATAATAAAAATGCCATAAAACTACCCCCTATTTTGTAAACGCTATAACTTTTGCGCAAACCAATCAATAAATGCTAATTGCGATTTTTTTTACGAAAAATATGTAGAAGAATACGTATCGGCCTAAACTGAGGAAAAAAACGTTTTTTTTTTATATATTTTAAGGGGATATTCATTACAGATAAAAGTAAAAAATATTGAATTTTTTTCAAAATAGTCGCTCTATTTTTGTTTATAGCGCAAAAAACAAAAACCGCAGAGATGATCGAATACCACCAAAAGAAAGCTCCATTTGTGGGAAAAAAAGGACGCCAATTTTGTTTGGGAGCCATGTCGCACGCAATTGTCAGTTAAAGCGACGCAGTGCCGAATCACAAAAAGTGCTCTGGTCTTTGGACAGGGGCTAAAGTGGTTAAAGGAACAGGATCTGTATTTTATTTTAATTTTTTAGATTAACAAAACGTGTTAACATCCTCAGGAGCAAGGCTTTTCCCAGCATATATTGACCTCCCACATATTATAAATACTTTTTTTTTTTTTTAATAAAAAATATAAAGTATAAATTGTTTTCTGTACCAATTTTATTTTGCCACAAGATGGTGTTCTATTTGGATACATTATTTATTCTTAACATGTGGGTTGACCTCCTGCTAGTCAGCCAATTAGCTTTATGCTCTCTAAATTTCTGAATCTAGTATGGGTCCCCCTTTTTATGACTAGGACAAGAATGGAGTATGACGACTGGTATTACCCATTTTTTAATGATAGCAAAAATATGACAAAAACGCGCATAACGTGACACACCACGTACAGCGGCCGATGGCTGGAAGGACTCTTGTTGCTGACATTTTACTTTTACTTTGCTGCAGTTTTAATAATAGAGATGCATGTAATTTTCTTCTAAAATATAAGTGTACCATGTTATATTAAAAAAAAAAAAAAAAATCATCAGTACAGACTACAGCAGGGGTGAAGAGCGAGGGCCACAATAAGTGGAGCCGACGTAAGACAGATCCGTGTCCACTCTGTATATGCCGATATGTGGGCCCTCTCATCTGATCCAACCAGATGGAAGGGGACGGATCCCTTTCTGTTTTTTTTTTTTATTGAATTGGAGGTAGGTGGGTGCAAATGAACACAAGTCTGAATTTCTCACTTCCTGTTCCTCCTCAGTAAGCTTGCCCCCCATCATCTGAGCTATTCTGGCTGGGGGTTAGTCAGCGTGCTCGCCCCCTCCCCTGGGACTACATCCCTGCGGGGAGACCCCTGTCAGAACATAATAACTTAACCTTAACCAATCACTTTTAAATGACCCCAATATAGTTATGGAAATTGAACAAACCATAAAAGGTTATTTTGATATTAATGAGAAGGACGGGATCTCGCCAGAAATCCTATGGGCAGCTCACAAAGGGACGGTTAGAGGAAAACTGATACAGATAGCAGCTAGACAAAAAAAAATTAAAAAAGCTGGAGATAGAAAAACTTGAACAAAAATGTAATGGACTTAAGTACACAGGTCATTCTCAAAAAATTAGCATATTGTGATAAAGTTCATTATTTTCTGTAATGTACTGATAAACATTAGACTTTCATATATTTTAGATTCATTACACACAACTGAAGTAGTTCAAGCCTTTTATTGTTTTAATATTGATGATTTTGGCATACAGCTCATGAAAACCCCAAATTCCTATCTCAAAAAATTAGCATATCATGAAAAGGTTCTCTAAACAAGCTCTTAACCTAATCATCTGAATCAACCAATTAACTCTAAACACCTGCAAAAGATTCCTGAGGCTTTTAAAAACTCCCAGCCTGGTTCATTACTCCAAACCGCAATCATGAGTAAGACTGCCGACCTGACTGCTGTCCAGAAGGCCATCATTGACACCCTCAAACAAGAGGGTAAGACACAAAGAAATTTCTGAACGAATAGGCTGTTCCCAGAGTGTTGTATCAAGGCACCTCAGTGGGAAGTCTGTGGGAAGGAAAAAAGTGTGGCAGAAAACGCTGCACAACGAGAAGAGGTGACCGGACCCTGAGGAAGATTGTGGAGAAGGACAGATTCCAGACCTTGGGGGACCTGCGGAAGCAGTGGACTGAGTCTGGAGTAGAAACATCCAGAGCCACCGTGTACAGGCGTGTGCAGGAAATGGGCTACAGGTGCCGCATTCCCCAGGTCAAGCCACTTTTGAACCAGAAACAGCGGCAGAAGCGCCTGACCTGGGCTACAGAGAAGCAACACTGGACTGTTGCTCAGTGGTCCAAAGTACTTTTTTCGGATGAAAGCTAATTTTGCATGTCATTTGGTAATCAAGGTGCCAGAGTCGGGAGGAAGACTGGGAGAGGGAAATACCAAAATGCCTGAAGTCCAGTGTCACGTACCCACAGTCAGTGATGGTCTTGGGGTGCCATGTCAGCTGCTGGTGTTGGTCCACTGTGTTTTATCAAGGGCAGGGTGAATGCAGCTAGCTATCAGGAGATTTTGGAGCACTTCATGCTTCCATCTGCTGAAAAGCTTTATGGAGGTGAAGATTTCATTTTTCAGCACGACCTGGCACCTGCTCACAGTGCCAAAACCACTGGTAAATGGTTTACTGACTATGGTATTACTGTGCTCAATTGGTCTGCCAACTCTCCTGACCTGAATCCCATAGAGAATCTGTGGGATATTGGGAAGAGAAAGTTGAGAGACACAAGACCCAACACTCTGGATGAGCTTAAGGCCGCTACCGAAGCATCCTGGGCCTCCATAACACCTCAGCAGTGCCACAGGCTGATTGCCTCCATGCCACGCCGCATTGAAGCAGTCATTTCTGCAAAAGGATTCCCGACCAAGTATGGAGTGCATAACTGAACATAATTTTTTGAAGGTTGAATTTTTTTTTATTAAAAACACTTTACTTTTATTTGTTTGGATGAAATATGCTAATTTTTTTAGATAGAAATTTTGGGTTTTCATGAGCTGTATGCCAAAATCATCAATATTAAAACAATAAAAGGCTTGAACTACTTCAGTTGTGTGTAATGAATCTAAAATATATGAAAGTCTAATGTTTATCAGTACATTACAGAAAATAATGAACTTTATCACAATATGCACATTTTTTGAGAATGACCTGTAAAACATAAAATGGATCCTATCGGATTCCCTACTTCCACTTTAGATGCAACTAGAACAGCTTTAAATCGAGTACTTACGGTTAAAGCAGACGAGGCTATAAAGTGGTCCGGGACAAAATTTTATCGAATGAAGGATAAAATAGGTCCGATGTTGGCGCATAAACTATCACCTAGATTTAGATCAAGGATCCTTTCCAAGATTAAACAAGCTGATGGTTCATTTACTCGAAATCCTCAACGGGTGATGGAAGCCTTCCATAATTTTTATTCAAAGCTTTATCATTTTGACGGCAACTGTGATTCTAATGGAGTGAAAGAGTTCCTGGAAGGCTTAGATCTTCCAAGACTATCAGATATACATAGAAAATAAATGGAGGCTCCCATATCAGTTGAGGAGGTTTTGGAAGTAATTAAAGGGTTAAAGTCAAATAAGGCCCCCAGTCCTGATGGCTTTTCATCTCCTTATTACAATTTTTTTTAATCCTTTTAACGCCCTATCTCGTAAGGTTTTTTAATAGCATGTCGGAAGGTAATCCAATAGGTAGTCAACTTAATATGGCGTACATATCTGTGATCCCTAAACCTGACAAAGATGCCAGTCTAGTTGAAAATTATAGACCAATATCTTTGATTAACAATGACCTAAAAATTTTTACTAAAATAATGGCCAATAGACTATCGTCCTTCATAGGTCAATATATACATAAAGGGCACAGTGCATGCTATAATTATTAAAGACAAATTGAATAAATCATGTGAACACACAAAAATACTTGAATAGCACACAGGTGTGGATTCGTATGTGAATCCACCATATGATCACCGAAAGAAGTCGCTAATATTAAGCAGCTGTGTGCAAGAAAAAAAGCCACACCTAAGTGCAGTTTCAGTGAAAAACGTTAGACTAATGAAGCGACACAGATATTAAACAAATCAAAGGAAATAAAAAAACTGAATCCCGATAAAAAAAACTCCACCTGATGGACACAGAGAAGCAAAAACATAGTCTATGATATGTTGAAAAGGTCTATGTGGTAAAATCCTCAGATGGAAAATAAATATACCGTCTCCACCTTTATGGCGTGTATATAAACGGAAAGGAAGTCCCAAGCTGGTACAGATGTATCAATCTCCTGAGTGTCGATCACATATGGACTTGCACAGGTTTGAAACTGCAGATTCTCAGCGCCAAAAAAACAAAACAAACAAAAAAGACTTGCATAGTGTGAAACCTTATGGACAACTGATAACTTCACCCGTGTGGAACGGTCTTGCGACCGGGGGAGGGAATGGTGCAAACCCACCACCACGGTACACACTGACCCTTACCAGATCTGGACCCCGCAGGGTAGATATAGGCACTCAGAGGAGGGGATCATAGTTCGGTTGGCTTTATAGGCTTCTATAATTGCAAGTGTGAGCCATCTTCCTAGCGTACTTTTGGAAGCTTTTTCTTTATGGGGACTTTTCCTTTCCAATGGCCAATAGGTCCCACCGCATGATGTGTCTTCCAATGGCCAATAGGTCCCACCGCATGATGTGTCTCCTGGCTGTGCAGAAACCAACTAACAGACAACCTGTTAGTTGGTTTCTGCACAGCCAGGAGACACATCATGCGGTGGGACCTATTGGCCATTGGAAAGGAAAAGTCCCCATAAAGAAAAAGCTTCCAAAAGTACGCTAGGAAGATGGCTCACACTTGCAATTATAGAAGCCTATAAAGCCAACCGAACTACGATCCCCTCCTCTGAGTGCCTATATCTACCCTGCGGGGACCAGATCTGGTAAGGGTCAGTGTGTACAGTGGTGGTGGGTTTGCACCATTCCCTCCCCCGGTCGCAAGACCGTTCCACACGGGTGAAGTTATCAGTTGTCCATAAGGTTTCACACTATGCGAGTCTTTTTTGTTTGTTTTGTTTTTTTGGCGCTGAGAATCTGCAGTTTCAAACCTGTGCAAGTCCATATGTGATCGACACTCAGGAGATTGATACATCTGTACCAGCTTGGGACTTCCTTTCCGTTTATATACACGCCATAAAGGTGGAGACGGTATAAAAAGGTGTGGCTTTTTTTTCTTGCACACAGCTGCTTAATATTAGCGAGTTCTTTCGGTGATCATATGGTGGATTCACATACGAATCCACACCTGTGTGCTATTCAAGTATTTTTGTGTGTTCACATGATTTATTCAATTTGTCTTTAATAATTATAGCACGCACTGTGCCCTTTATTGGTCATAGATTTACGATTAGCGCGATTCCAACCCTCTTGTATATTATTGTCTATGTTGTATAACATGTTTGAATCGCAGCTTTTCACATATTGTTTGTTCACTGGGTAAGCGCAATATTTTTTCTTTTGTTATCAATATATACATAAGGATCAGGTAGGATTTATCCCTAATAGACAAGGTCCAGACCAGGTTAGAAGGGCGGTCGACTTAATTTCAATTTTGCAATCTGGATGGCTTGGAGATCATAGACAGGAGGGTATACTTTTATCAATAGACCTTCAGAAGGCCTTTGATTCGGTATCCTGGCCATATATGTTTGCTGTCTTAAGACTCTGGGGATTTGGTTCTAGAATGTTAGGTTTATTATCTGCTCTTTACTCTTCACCTGAGGCCAAAATAAGACTACAGGGACTATATTCAGAAACGATTAGAATTAAAAGAGGTACACATCAGAGATGTCCTTAAAGTCAATATAGCCAAATCCAGGGCCCTTAATGTATCACTCTCTAAATCTATGGTATCCCTCATTCGAAAAAAATATAATATTTGTTGGAACGAATTGTCCATTAAATATTTAGGTATTAATCTAACCTCGAAATTTGAAGATCTTTATCAGGCTAACTACCCTCCCATGTATAAGAAACTTGAATCTGATCTAGGTGAGTGGAGCTAACAAAAATATAGGTTGGATGGGTAGGATAAGTTCCATTAATACCCGATGCGACACTCGGGTATTTTCGGAAGGCGTGACATGCCTTAGCAGCCCGTCAATCAACTCCTCTTGGCTTAGGAACGCCCATTCCCTGCAGGATTCCCTGCTGGGAGCCAGATAACAACGGCTTATAAAACGATAAGTACAACAAAAAAAAACCCCAGCATACTGCAGATGTTAGCAGTATGCTGGATCTAATGTCAGAAAGTTGATTTTTGGGTAAACCTCCGCTTTAAGTCGGTATAGGTATACTGAAATTTCTGATAAAAGTACTTTTGACTCCTGGAATCTAGGGAGAGAATATTGGAGGAGGAGTCAATTCCTCGAATATATGTTAAAAGTAATCGTTAAAATATTTTCAATGTTACCTAAATATTATTTCCCTGGATCGAAAGTATGGGAATAACAGTTTGTTTATTTTTTAATTTTGTTTTATTCATAATTTTTTTCCCCCCATCTAATCCGCCATAAGAGATAGTTTTAGAATTGGGGGGGAAGAATGGATGGAGGAGATGCTCTGCATCCCTTGAAACAACTTAACCCAGATATGGTGTAGGGAAAGATGGAGGGTAGTTCAAGAATTTACCATATTCATAGATTTGAGAGATATCAATTTTGTTTTGATTCATAATGTGAGTTACTGTGAATTTAAACAAGAGTTAAGGGATGACTGGGGATGGGAAAGTACGAGTAACTATTCAATTTCAGTTGGGTTGATTTACAGAAACTTGTGATTTTTTGTTGTATTCTTTATCTCTGGCTAATGAACGATTCTTTGATTTAGACCATGGTGTTATTAGAAAGAGTATACTACTAAATATGACGTTGTGTAATGCAATAGAATGACTTTTTGTTATGTTCTATCAAATGTAACGTCTATATTTTGAAAATAAACCTCAACTTGAATGAAAAAAAAAAAACAAGGTTGAACATCGGTGCTAGATATGGCGAGAACATAAAATTATATAACAACTTGAATATAGGTATGCTTACATTTTGTGTGTGTGAGTAAGCACATGTAGCGGGGTCATGCCATCATTGACTATTAATAGCGATGCAGACTTGAATCCCCACCTGTGTTCCAATGGTATTGAACTTGTGTGTTGTATTCCTTAATAGCAATGCATTGTGGGACGTAAAGTACCAGGAGAAATGGACTACATTGACAATTTTTAGGCACAGACTACATTTCCCACAATGCTTTGCCTTCATGGAGCACATGATCTCTGCACAGCCTTATGGGGGAGGTTACTTAAAGGAAGGGAGGAGCAGTTGTCGCTCTGTCGATCTGTTGCTCTGCGGAACAGGGGAGAGTAGCTACAGCCAAGCAGCTAGGCCTGAAGCCTGGAAGGGGATCCATCTGGAGACCAGCTATCCAGAGAGGAACCAGACCGAGCACCTGCAGTTCATGCTTCAGGAGGACCGGAGGAACTCACCAGCTGACTGACGTAACAGTGGGAGCTGTCGATCCGAAGATCGTGTGTTGCAGAGCAGCGACTCTTTGGCGCGTTTTCTTCCGCGAAGGCCTCAGACGGACTGAGTCTACTTGGGTAAGAGGGGACCTGCCCAACTTTCAATACAACTTCAGTTCTTAAAGTTGACAGCTCTCCATCAGACGGAGCTACGTGTTGTGTGACGTTTCAGTAGAGGGGCCTAGTGTCAGAAGGTCACACTATCGAGATTGCCTGACGCTGACTGGACGTTCGGTCCGCGAATATTCTGTGTTCCTCATACCCCTTTGACCAAGTTTAATTTCCCTCTTCGGATTACAAATTTAAATAAGTGCACCAACTACTGTATATCAACAGAAACTTCATCCTGTGGAAACATCCCGAAGTTATTTGAATCCGCCCCCTCGCCAGGGTCCCTTGCACTTGTGTTTCATAAGATTGCCCACTAGGGGAAGCTCGCGAGCATAGACTGCCTACAGTGACTATTATTCAGAAGCATTGCCGGCTTAGTTTAAATTGTATTTTATCAACTGACTCCTGCAAGAGGTTTTTGCCGAGTCACTTGCTATATAATATAATTGTCTATGTGTGTTTAACCGGTTTTGTTCTACCCTTTTACCATATGCCAAGTAAAGTTATCTATTTGGTTCCAACTATATTAACTGTGTGAGTTGTTTTTACTCCTGGAGCTAAAAGTTAAAGAAGGTAAACATATTTTGCATTATTTATATGTGTCATTGTGTCCCCAGCCAAGTGGGGGACACAATACTATTGCATCCGCCCTAGTGTGCCAGGGGAGGGTTCGAGCCACTTTAACCACTTGCCGACCAGCCGCCGCAGTAATACGGCGGCAGGTCGGCACGGGTGCGCGAGAGCCCGTAGCTCTACGTCGCGCCTTTCGCGGCCACTAGGGGGCGCGTGCGCGCCGCCGGCGGCCCGCGCGCGCGCCCCCGAGTCCCGTGCGTGTGCCCGGCGGGCGCGATCGCCGCCGGGCACACGCGATCGCTCGTTACAGAGCGGGGAACGGGAGCTGTGTGTGAAAACACACAGCGCTCGTTCCTGTCAGCGGGGGAAACGCTGATTTTCTGTTCATACAATGTATGAACGGAAGATCAGTGATTCCCCCTAGTGAGGCCACCCCCCCCATACAGTTAGAACACACTAGGAACACACTTAACCCCTTCCCTGCCCCCTAGTGTTAACCCCTTCACTGCCAATGGCATTTTTATAGTAATCCAATGCATTTTTATAGCATTGATCGCTAAAAAAATGCCAATGGTCCCAAAAATGTGTCAAAAGTGTCCGAAGTGTCCGCCATAATATCGCAGTACCGAAAAAAAAACGCTGATCGCCGCCATTACTAGTAAAAAAAAATAATAATAATAAAAATGCCATAAAACTACCCCCTATTTTGTAAACGCTATAACTTTTGCGCAAACCAATCAATAAACGCTAATTGCGATTTTTTTTACGAAAAATATGTAGAAGAATACGTATCGGCCTAAACTGAGGGAAAAATATTTTTTTTTAATATATATTTTTGGGGATATTTATTATAGAAAAAAGTAAAAAATATTGCATTTTTTTCAAAATAGTCGCTCTGTTTTTGTTTATAGCGCAAAAAATAAAAACCGCAGAGATGATCAAATACCACCAAAAGAAAGCTCTATTTGTGGGAAAAAAAGGACGCCAATTTTGTTTGGGAGCCACGTCGCACGACCGCGCAATTGTCAGTTAAAGCGACGCAGCGCCGAATCTCAAAAAGTGCTCTGGTCTTTGGACAGCAATATGGTCCGGGGCTCAAGTGGTTAAGGGGTGTACAAATTAATGAGTAGATCCCAAAGGAATGGTAATGCATTTCGAAGCTACAGCTTCTTCATCAGACTATGATTGGCTGGCAAACCTGGCAGTCTTAAATACAGAGGTTAAATGAGAAGAACATAAACTGGCGGCCTACGCAGATGACCTTTTGTTTTTCATAACTTCCCCAGCAATATCTATGCCTTCACTATTAGTTGAGATAGGTAAATATGGGAGACTGTCAAACTTTAAGGTTAATTATAATAAATCAGAAGCAATGGGAGTTGAGATAAATAATACACTGAAACAGCAACTAGCTACTTTTTTCTGGTTTAAATGGACAGACTTCCGTATAGGATATCTGGGAACGAAAATACCAAAGAGATTAAATAGAATACTGGAACTTAATTTCATCCCCCTTGCACGACAGATAAAATTCTATTTAAAGTGTTGGGATAAGGAAGTATTGGTTTGGCAGGATTAATATTATAAAAATGAACATAATGCCGAAACCATTAGATCTCTTACAGACCCTACCCATCAGGATCCCTATAGGATTCCTGAGGGATTTGAGATCAAAGTTCGGAATCTTTATCTGGGCTGTAAAACCAGCCAGAATCCGGAGAGATATCTTGACCCTACCTAAGGAACAAGGAAGGGTGGGGCTTCCCGACCCAGTGGGTTACTATGGGTGCAACGGATCGTCACCGATCCGTGATCCGAACGGGTCACCCCGTTCGGATCGTCACACCCCGCGATCCGCGGAGCGCTCCTCGGCCTAGGAAAGTCCCGGCTTCGGCCTAGCTCCGGAGTGGCGGCCATCTTGGTACACCCGGCGGCGGCCCTCCTCTCTGTTCACACCCACAGAGGAGGAGGAGCTTGCGCTCGAGGGAAACACACGCCGCTGTCTGAGGTCTGCACTACTGGGGGGGTTACCGTCCGAGGTCTGCACTACTGGGGGGGTTACCGTCCGAGGTCTGCACTACTGGGGGGGTTACCGTCCGAGGTCTGCACTACTGGGGGGGTTACCGTCCGAGGTCTGCACTACTGGGGGGGTTACCGTCCGAGGTCTGCACTACTGGGGGGGGTTACCGTCCGAGGTCTGCACTACTGGGGGGGGGGGTTACCGTCCGAGGTCTGCACTACTGGGGGGGGGGGGTTACCGTCCGAGGTCTGCACTACTGGGGGGGGGGGTTACCGTCCGAGGTCTGCACTACTGGGGGGGGGGGGTTACCGTCCGAGGTCTGCACTACTGGGGGGGGGGGTTACCGTCCGAGGTCTGCACTACTGGGGGGGGGGGGGTTACCGTCCGAGGTCTGCACTACTGGGGGGGGGGGGGTTACCGTCCGAGGTCTGCACTACTGGGGGGGGGGTTACCGTCCGAGGTCTGCACTACTGGGGGGGGGGGGTTACCGTCCGAGGTCTGCACTACTGGGGGGGGGGGGGGTTACCGTCCGAGGTCTGCACTACAGGGGGGGGGGGTTACCGTCCGAGGTCTGCACTACAGGGGGGGTTACCGTCCGAGGTTTGCACTACTGGGGGGGGGGGGGGGGTTACCGCCCGAGGTCTGCACTACAGGGGGGGTTACCGTCCGAGGTCTGCACTACAGGGGGGGGTTACCGTCCGAGGTTTGCACTACAGGGGGGGTTACCGTCCGAGGTTTGCACTACTGGGGGGGGGGGTTACCGTCCGAGGTTTGCACTACTGGGGGGGGGGGGTTACCGTCCGAGGTCTGCACTACAGGGGGGGGTTACCGTCCGAGGTTTGCACTACAGGGGGGGTTACCGTCCGAGGTTTGCACTACTGGGGGGGGGGGTTACCGCCCGAGGTCTGCACTACTGGGGGGGGGGTTACCGCCCGAGGTCTGCACTACAGGGGGGGTTACCGTCCGAGGTCTGCACTACAGGGGGGGTTACCGTCCGAGGTTTGCACTACAGGGGGGGTTACCGCCCGAGGTTTGCACTACTGGGGGGGGGGGTTACCGCCCGAGGTCTGCACTACTGGGGGGGGGGGTTACCGCCCGAGGTCTGCACTACTGGGGGGGGGGGTTACCGCCCGAGGTCTGCACTACTGGGGGGGGGGGTTACCGCCCGAGGTCTGCACTACTGGGGGGGGTCCGAGGTCTGCACCGGGGGGGTTACCGTCCGAGGTCTGCACTACTGGGGGGGTTACCGTCCGAGGTCTGCACTACTGGGGGGGTTACCGTCCGAGGTCTGCACTACTGGGGGGGTTACCGTCCGAGGTCTGCACTACTGGGGGGGTTACCGTCCGAGGTCTGCACTACTGGGGGGGTTACCGTCCGAGGTCTGCACTACTGGGGGGGTTACCGTCCGAGGTCTGCACTACTGGGGGGGTTACCGTCCGAGGTCTGCACTACTGGGGGGGTTACCGTCCGAGGTCTGCACTACTGGGGGGGTTACCGTCCGAGGTCTGCACTACTGGGGGGGTTACCGTCCGAGGTCTGCACTACTGGGGGGGTTACCGTCCGAGGTCTGCACTACTGGGGGGGTTACCGTCCGAGGTCTGCACTACTGGGGGGGTTACCGTCCGAGGTCTGCACTACTGGGGGGGTTACCGTCCGAGGTCTGCACTACTGGGGGGGTTACCGTCCGAGGTCTGCACTACTGGGGGGGTTACCGTCCGAGGTCTGCACTACTGGGGGGGTTACCGTCCGAGGTCTGCACTACTGGGGGGGTTACCGTCCGAGGTCTGCACTACTGGGGGGGTTACCGTCCGAGGTCTGCACTACTGGGGGGGTTACCGTCCGAGGTCTGCACTACTGGGGGGGTTACCGTCCGAGGTCTGCACTACTGGGGGGGTTACCGTCCGAGGTCTGCACTACTGGGGGGGTTACCGTCCGAGGTCTGCACTACTGGGGGGGTTACCGTCCGAGGTCTGCACTACTGGGGGGGGTTACCGTCCGAGGTCTGCACTACTGGGAGGGGGTTACCGTCCGAGGTCTGCACTACTGGGAGGGGGTTACCGTCCGAGGTCTGCACTACTGGGAGGGGGTTACCGTCCGAGGTCTGCACTACTGGGAGGGGGTTACCGTCCGAGGTCTGCACTACTGGGAGGGGGTTACCGTCCGAGGTCTGCACTACTGGGAGGGGGTTACCGTCCGAGGTCTGCACTACTGGGAGGGGGTTACCGTCCGAGGTCTGCACTACTGGGAGGGGGTTACCGTCCGAGGTCTGCACTACTGGGAGGGGGTTACCGTCCGAGGTCTGCACTACTGGGGGGGGTTACCGTCCGAGGTCTGCACTACTGGGAGGGGGTTACCGTCCGAGGTCTGCACTACTGGGGGGGGTTACCGTCCGAGGTCTGCACTACTGGGGGGGTTACCGTCCGAGGTCTGCACTACTGGGGGGTTACCGTCCGAGGTCTGCACTACTGGGGGGGTTACCGTCCGAGGTCTGCACTACTGGGGGGGTTACCGTCCGAGGTCTGCACTACTGGGGGGGGTTACCGTCCGAGGTCTGCACTACTGGGGGGGGGTTACCGTCCGAGGTCTGCACTACTGGGGGGGGTTACCGTCCGAGGTCTGCACTACTGGGGTGGGTTACCGTCCAAGGTCTGCACTACTGGGGGGGTTACCGTCCAAGGTCTGCACTACTGGGGGGGTTACCGTCCAAGGTCTGCACTACTGGGGGGGTTCTGCACAACTGTGGGGTGTCTGTACTGAGGGGGGGTCTGTACTGAGGGGGGTACCATAGTGGGTGGGGGGACACCATTTTTATTATTTTTTTGCACCGAGTGACGCCACTGCAGTAGGGGGGGGGGGGAAGGGAAGATGTGTATATTACAGTGGGGAGGGGGGGAGATGTGGATATTACAGTGGGGGAGATTTTTTTTTGCTGATCCGAAAAATGATCTGATCCGTGACTCCTGATCCGAGGAACGATGCGAAACGTGAGTTTTTGGATCCGTTGCACCCCTATGGGTTACTATGAGGCAATACACCTAACAAGGGTACTGGACTGGTGTACATCCCCAAAAAAAAACATTGGTGCAGATGGAGCAGGCAACAACTGAGATACCCCTGGAGGGTCTGGCTTGGCTTATGAGCACAAGTATACCGAAGGCAGTAAGGCAACATCCAACATTGGGGACAACGCTCAGTTTGGTAAAAAAAGACATTTAAAAAAAAATTGGATATACTTTGGAGTCCGTTGACCCCAGTTGTGGTAACCCAGGAATCAAGCCGGGGTTAAAAGATACGTTTATGCACCTAAAACGACAGGGCAAAAGTAGACTAATAAATTAAAAAAAAAAAAAATCAAGTGATGTCTAGAGGAGATTTACCGGGAATTTTCAGAGGAATTAGATCCATTTAGGAGAATGCAGCCTAATGCATTCCTTCACGCAATTTCTATACAAACAAAAGATATCTATTCCTTCCAAGTTTGAGAAGTTATGTCTGAAGGGGGGAAGTAGTGAAACATGCGCTATCGATGCTATATGCTATGGTGAACGAGTTGAAGGCCCCACAAGAATTGGGTTTTATACAGGCCTGGGAAACAGACCTGGGGGTCACCTTTTCGGAGACACAGAAAAACAAGATATTCAGATATACACCCTTCATTAGCAACGAGATATCAAGAAGGGGGATATAAGATTCTGAGTATGTGGTACAGAACACCAGCAGTGCTGCCTGCATCGCATCTATCCACAGGTATCTAACCTGTGCTGGAGATGTCAAGGCACGGAAGGCACCCTGATGCACATTTTCTGGGATTGCCAGGGAATAAAAGATTTTTGAAAGATGGTTACTGAAACCACAAAAGAAATTACTAATGTGTCTCTTGGAGAAAAGCCAGCTACTTTCCTTTTGTTTGACATTCTGCTTTCAACAGAAAAGTATAAAAAATCTTTGGCGAGACATTCACCTGTAACAGCAAAAGCATGCATTCCAGCTCTCTGGAAAAGCACAGCTTCTCCAACTAGAGCACAATGGATCACGAAATTAGCGGAGGTCCAGCAAATGGAGAGTCTTACTAGGAGTAAGAGGGAGCAGGAAGATAAATAAATATCGAGAAACTTGGACCCCATATATCACCATTAGGGAACAGGAGGGGTAGGGGGAGAATTTTTTTAATACTTATTTTACTGTTTCGCTCTATTTTTTTACTATATATCTGAACTGTTCTAAACTAAATCCCGGGTGATAGAGCCTTGGGTACAAGGGGAGAGAGGGATCTAGGGAGGGATGGGGGAGAAAATAATAGAGAGTTACGGCAGTCCAATGCAGATAATGAAAAAATAGGATGAGACGAAAAAAAAAAAAAAATAATCTAGAGGAATGTTTTTTCTTTGTGTTATATTGGAAAATATGATTTATGACAATATAAGGTAGATGAGATAGAAATATTTACTAGGATTGTTATATAAAATGTACTGCATTGAAGGTTGTATCTGTTTATGTGAAAGAAAGACCAAAATAAAGAATTTATAAAAAATAAAAAAAAATACAGAGGAAATAGAAACAGAGATCTGATGGGCTGGCTGACCCATCAATCAAATAGACAGATTTAAAGAGGTAGTCGTTTGTAGACCGAAGTGAATGTAAATATGTTGTAACATTTGGGGGCCATAGCTCAACAGGGATTCAGTGCTTAAACCGTTGTTTTAAAGGAAAAAGGCTTTTATTTACAGAAAAGCAAAATAAGGCTTTCTCAGCATGCCAAAAACTTATATCGCAAGGACAGGAAGAGTAAAAAGGGGGAAGGGGTATGCCTGTAATGATATACATGTGAATGTGAGGGATGACATCACTAACGGAGGTGGAAATTCTTATGGGTAGAGTTACAAAGGGAGGAAAACAAGGAGAAAGTAATACTGGGGGTATTGCTATTGTGCCCCTAACCTGAGGGAGAAGGGGGAGACGGACCTCAAGGATAGGAAGTGTCATTACAATAGGGGATTTTAGTTATTCAGACAGACTGGGCGGAAGGAACGGCGCATTCATCTAATGCTCGCCATTTCCTAAATGTCTTACAGGACAATTTTATGGGTCAGATAGTAAAAGCACCAACAACAAACAATGCGTTACTAGACCTACTGATTAACAATACAGATCTGATCATGGCTGTAGAAATACGGGATGACTTAGGAAACAGCGATCACAGGTCAATTAGTTTCAGCATGAATCACACAAATAGGAATACAAAGACACTGAATTTCAAAAGAGCCAACTTTCAGAAACGACGCTAGACAATACTAAATGGGATAAAATGCTAAAAACAAACACAAAGAAAAAAATTGGTGTGCTTTAGGAGCATATTAAATAAGGGTATTAACCAGTGCATCCCAAATGGTAATACATTTAAAAGAGCAAATTAAAGCCCTGGGTGACTTAACACCAATGTAAAAATTCATATAAAGGCAAAAGAGAAGGCTGAGGGATCATCATCAACATTCCAACTGTACAAAGAATGCAATAAGAAATGTAAGGGTGTAATCGTAATCCGGGCAGCTAAGATAGAACACGAAAGGCACATAGTGTAGGAGAGTATGAAAAACCACTAGAAATTATTTAAGTACATAAACAGTAAAAGAGGACGGGCAGATCATATAGGCCCCATAAAGAATGAAGAAGGGATTCTGGTTAGAAATGATGGCGAGATGGCGAATTAATTGGAATGTATTCCTCTCCTCAAACTTTACGAGGGAAACTGGGCTTCAGTAACCAAAACTGCAATGTTTATCCCCATGACACATCACAGTAAGCACACCCTTGGTTAAAAGTTGATAAAATCAGAAGCAGACTTGAAAAACTTAAACATAAATAAGTCACCAGAACCAGATGGCTTGCACCCGAGGGTCCTTAAGGTACTAAGTCAAGAAGTTGTTCCTAATTTTTATGAACAGTCTGACTGGTATGAGCCAATTTGGGAAAAGCCAATGTAGCACCAATCTTTAAAAAAGGACCAGGATATATCCCTGGGAACTGAAGACTAGTTAGCCTAACATCAATAGTATGCAAGCTCTTGGAGGGGGATAATAAGGGACTATTATACAAGATTTTAGTATTGAAAACTGTATCATTAGCAGTAATCAGCATGGATTCATGAAAAATCTTTCTCGACAAACAAATCTATTAATCTTCTATGAGGAGGTGAGCTGCCATCTAGAGGCCCGTAGACGTAGTGTATCTGGATTTTGCAAAGGCATTTGATACAGTTCCCCACAAACGTTTACTATACAAGCTAAGGTTAGTCAGCATGGACCAAAGGGTGAGTACCTGGAATGAAAACTGGCTACAAGGGCAATTTCAGTGGTAATAAATGGGGAGTACTTGGAATGGTCCAA
Organism: Rana kukunoris; assembly: GCA_029574335.1. Classification (NCBI taxonomy): domain Eukaryota; kingdom Metazoa; phylum Chordata; class Amphibia; order Anura; family Ranidae; genus Rana; species Rana kukunoris. The sequence goes on along the minus strand of CM056057.1, from coordinate 133,429,048 downwards.
TGTGGAAAGTGAAGTGAAAATTGTGGTGATACTGCGCTGTCTAGGTGATGATAAATAAATGAAATAATGCAAGCAGCTTAAAATGTGAGATACCCACAAACAGACTAGTACGATGGAAGACAAGCTGCGCAACTCATGTGAACTCTATAGTTATGATAACATAAAATAATATAATACCTTTAAATTTACCGTATTTTTCGGACTATAAGACGCACTTTTTTCCTCCAAAAATCTGAAGGAAAATGTCCCTGCGTCTTATGGAACGAATATACATTAGGCCACGCCCCCCGCCGCTGCCAGTCCCGCCCCCCCACGGCCGAACGTCATGGGAAGTAAGTGAGGGGCACAGAAATAAGTTCCTGTGTGTGTAAATCCCATTCACCTGCTCCTCTCCTCCCTCCTCCGTTTGCAGCTCTGTCCTCTTCTCTCTGTCACTGTGTGCTTGTGTGTTCTGTCTGTGAAGGAGGTGGGCGGGAAGAGTAAAAAGAAGCAGACAAACACTGCTATACTAATGAATGAGAGCACCCAGCAGACTGTGAGTGTGAGTGTGTGCACTTCTCACCAACCCCCTCTATTCTCTCTCTCTATTCCTAACCCAGCTCAGCATAAAGAACATCTTTTAGAAAATCAGCCTTTGCAGGAATAATGAAGTTGTCTCTCATTTCCAGGAGCACATATTCAGGGACAATCTCTCCTTCCTTCTTTGTGCATGTTTCCAACCTTTTTCAGCACAGTTCTACCTTAAAATCATTTGAAACAATGCATTTCCCTGTGCTGTACAGAGTTGTACAGAGTACACTGATCAATGACTTGTAATTTCTCTTCCTGCAGGCAGCCAGTGACTACCTTTGCAGCAAAGTGCACTGTGTTTTTAAATAAATTAAATGGCAATTCATTATTCATTAATGGCAATGTTCAGGCTGCATTAATGGCACAGGTCAGGCTGCATTTCATTTCATTTTTTTTTCTTGTTTTCCTCCTCCAAAACCTAGGTGCGTCTTATGGTTAGGTGCTTCTTATGGTGCGAAAAATACGGTACATGGAACAAGAAAAATAGCCCCATGAATGAGATATGAGTCCCATAAGTGACAAAAATATAAATCAAAGGTGAAAAAGTCTATAGTTCTAACAGATAAAACTATAAAAACGTGCGTCTGATGATATTCATAGCAGTAAAATATCTTTCTCCTTCAAGCTGATAGTGACATCAAATGCAAGAAAACCTCAGAATAGTGCTCAGATAGACAGGACACCTCCACCTTTCAATCCCAATGCCCCTTACCAGAGGAAAAGATCCCAACCAGAGATCTTCTGACAGCTGTGAAAATCGCTTGTGAAAATATAGCCGGCCGGCTAGCACAACCCGTTCACTCCGGGACACAGTATGCGGTTTAAGACGTCAGCACGCCGGTAGCGCATACTGTGTCCCGGAGTGAACGGGTTGTGCTAGCCGGCCTGCTATATTTTCACAAGCGATTTTTATCTGCATTCTTGTAAGTGTGATTTTAATTTTTTACAATAAATTTGTTATATGGGTTCACACTATATAGCTTCTTTCCTTCTTCACATTCATACTATACTGATCATCGGTCCATGGTGAGAGAAGTTTTGGCTTTTGGATATCCTGCCACGCAAACCCCCAGGCTGGGAAGTAAGCCATCTGCTGTCAGAAGATCTCTGGTTGGGATCTTTTCCTCTGGTAAGGGGCATTGGGATTGAAAGGTGGAGGTGTCCTGTCTATCTGAGCACTATTCTGAGGTTTTCTTGCATTTGATGTCACTATCAGCTTGAAGGAGAAAGATATTTTACTGCTATCAATATCATCAGATGCACGTTTTTATAGTTTTATGTGTTAGAACTATAGACTTTTTCACCTTTGATTTATATTTTTGTCACTTATGGGACTCATATCTCATTCATGGGGCTATTTTTCTTGTTCCATGTAAATTTAAAGGTATTATATTATTTTATGTTATCATAACTATAGAGTTCACATGAGTTGCGCAGCTTGTCTTCCATCGTACTAATGGAAAGTGAAGTCCCTCAGGGTTCTGCCTGAAGGATGGGATAAACAGCTCAATCTTAGTATTTGTGGACGATACCAAGCCAAGCAGGGCAATAGCTTCTCCGCAGGATGTGGAAACCTTGGAACAAGATCTGAACAAATGAATGGGGTGGAAAACTACATGGTAAATGAGGTGGGAAACTACATGGCAAATGAGGTTTGATGTAGAAAAAAAAGCCAAATTAGGCTTACCGGTAACTCCTTTTCTGAGAGTCTTCTAGGACAGCCCATGAGACCTAGGGCTCCTTCCACCAGGACAGGAAACACGTTACCCCCACCAGATAAAAGGGCGGCCCTCCAGGCCCCATGTCAGTCTTCTCGAGAACTGTAGGACTTCCCTGAAAAACATATGCATATTACACATAACTTCCATACAAAACCGGGTGGGAATCTGGCTGTCCTGGAAGACTTCTCAGAAAAGGAGTTACCGGTAAGCCTAACTCAGCTTTTCTCTCAAGCGTCTTCCAGGACAGCCCATGAGACGATGAGCCAGAACTTACCAGTCTAGGGTGGGACAACTGCCTGAAGGACCTTTCGACCAAACGCCTGTTCTTGAGCAGATAGCAGATCCAGGCAGTAATGTTTAATGAAGGTCGAATAATTTGACCATGTGGCAGCCCTGTAAATTCCGTTCCGGAGAGGCGCCAGCCCTCTCAGCCCAAGACGCAGACAAAGCTCTCGTTGAATGCGCAAAACGGTGTAGGAACTTCATTAATTTTGTAAGCTTCGGAGATGGCTAGTTTTATCCATCTAGCCAATGTTGCTTTAGATGCACTCTTACTCTTGTGCATACCTGAAAAGAAGGACAAATAAAGCGTCTGTCTTTCTAAAAGTCTTGGTGACCTCTAGATAGAAGAGAAGGATTCTTCTCACATCTAAAAAAACTAAACTTCTTTTCTTGGTCACCCTGTGGCGAACTACAAAAAGGATGGCAGTACAATGTCCTGCAATCTGTGGAATGTACTGGCTACCTTAGGCAAAAAACCTGGATCAGTATTTAAAACAACTCGATCCTCCAAAATCGTGAGGAATGGCTCCCTCACTGATAAGGCCTGTAACTCGCTTACTCTACGAGCTGAGGTAATTGCTACCAAAAAGATAGTTTTTAAAGTAAGTAACTTAATAGAAATATCCTCTTAAGGGCTCAAAAGGAAACTCTACCAGAGTTTGAAGTACCAGGGACAGGTCCCAAGTTGGACAACTTCTTACCACTACTGGCCTGGCCCTAGAAATGGATTTGAAGAATCTGGCTACCGTTGGATTTTCCAAAAGGGAAAACTATAGGAAAACACTGATAGCTGCCGCCTGTACCTTCAAGGCACTAACTGAAAGACCCTTGTCGACACCCTCTTGAAGAGATTCCAAAAAAAAAAAAAAAAGAAGGCACATTACGTGTTGATCTTTGATTTCCAGACAACCATGAATTAAACTTTTTCCAAACCTTGGAATATATGGCTCTAGTGATTGGTTTTCTGCAATTCACCAGAGTCTTGATTACTTTGTCAGAAAATTCCTGAGCCTTCAGTATCTTTTCTTCAGATACCAGGCCGTCAAGTTTAAGGAAACCACCTGTGGGTGTGCGACTGGACCCTGCGATAGCAAGACCTCCCTCTTCTGAAGCCTCAGTGGAGGCTCTGAGACTAGAGTCTGTAGCAGAGAAAACCATGGCCTCCAGGGGCAAAAGAGGGTGATCAGAATAAGGTCTGTTTCTTCTTGGAGTCAGATCGGTGGAAAGGCGTAGCAGAGGTCGAATAGCCACGGATTCGCCAAGGCATCGATCCCCAGTGATTGATCCTCTGGGTTTAGAGGAAGAACTCCTCTGTCTTGCGGTTGCCCTGATTTGCGAACAGATCTGCTTTGGGACAACCCTTGCAAAAATCTATGGATGAAGCGACCAATTGTCTCGCTCCACCTTGTGGCGACTGAGATAGTCAGCCAGACAGTTTTGCGTCCCCTTCAGGTGTACTGCTGTAATTGAGGCTAGATTCCCTTCTGCCCATGACAACATTTCCTGGGCAATTGCTTGAATGATCCGACTCCTCGTGCCTCCCTGTTTGTTAAGGTACGCAACTGTCTCAATATTGTCGGGTAGGATCTGGAGATTGTGACCCCTGATTTCCGACTGAAAAAAGCTTGCAGGGCTCTCTGAACCGCTAAGAGCTCTCTGATTCGATGAGGCTCTTGCTTCTCTCCCGGACCAATTTCCCTGCTGAGGTGTGCCCCCTATCCCCAGGAACTTGCATCTGTCGTGATCCTCTTGAATACAGGAATGGACCATGGCAGGCATCTTGCTAGGTGAAGAATTGTTCACCACCACAAGCTTCTTTTTACCTTGGTAGGTAACAGAGCTCTTAAATCCAGAAACCTTGTGTCTCCATCCCAGTTTCTCAGGAGAAACATCTGTCATTGTTCTTTGATGGAATCTTGCCCATGGCACTGCAGGGAAACATGAGGTCATCAGACCTACCATTCTTGAAATTTCCCTCAGCGAGACCGACTGATTGGTCTGTAAAGCTGAAACTGCTTGCACCATCTTGGAGACCTCCTTCTCTGGGAGAAAAACTTTTGGTCTACTGAGCAAAAATCGTAGCCCAGATACTTCATCTTCTGGGCTGGATTTAGGGAAGACTTCTCCCTGTTTATCAGCCAGCCTAGGGATTCAAGGAAGTCTTGTACAGTCTGGAGATCTGTTAGTAATTTTTGGAAAGACTCCACTATTAATAGGTCGTCCAGGTAAGGGATGCAAGTTGTCGCCTTTAACCTTAGTGGAGCCAGTGCCTCCCCCAATACTTTTGTGAAGATGCATGGGGCTGAGGACAGACCGAAGGGGAGGGCTTAAAACTGAAAAGTTGCGGATTTATGTTCCCATTTTGACTGCTATTCTCAGGAATCTCTGGAATGCTGGGTGGATCGGGATATGCAGGTAAGCATCCCTTAAGTCCAAAGTGGCCTCGAAGCAGTTTGGGTAAAGCAGGTTTTTGATAGAAAAAACTGTCTCCATACGGAAGTGCTTGTACCTGATCGATCGGTTTAGAGACCGAAGATTCAGAATGAGCCGATACTTTCCTGACGGCTTTCTGATAACAAAATATAGGAATAAAACCCTTTGTTCTGTTCTGAGCAGGGAAAATAATTAAGGACTTTATGATCTAACAAGTCTCCTCTCTGGAGACCCAGAGCCCTCGCTTTTCCCCGATCTTTGGGAGGAGGTGACCAATAGTCGCTCTGGTGGTTGGCAGGAGAATTCCAGCCTGTATCCATTTGCCACTAGATCCAGGATGAAGGGACTTGAGGTGACTGCTGCCCATTGTGGGAGAAAGGCCCTCAATCTTCCTCCCACTGGAAGATGCTGGTCACTGTGGCTTGGCGGGCTGTTGAGGTGTGTTAAACAAAAACACCCCCTCTACCTTTGCCATTGTACCCCACAAATGCAGCCATATATGAAGTCCCCCAGCCATGTCCCCCTTACCTAGTCACCGCCGCCACCCGGAGGAACATCACAGCTTAAATAGCTGTATTTTTCCCGCCCGTATAGACACTCCCCCTTGCTCGGGATTGGACAGATCACGATCATCCAATCCCGAGCAAGGGGGAGTGTCTATACGGGCGGGAACACTACAGCTATCCAAATGAAAGCTGTGATGTTACCGCACGATGTTTAACCCCTTGCGTCGGCGGGTTTCGATGCAGGGATGCGATGCGGCGGCGTTTGGCGAAAAAGTATTTTATTCTGGTATCGGGGGTATTCGCGGGAGTACAAGTACTCCCGCAAATACTCGGCATCGGTACCGATACTGGTATCGGGACAAATTTATATATATATATATATATATATATATATATATATATATATATATATATATAAAATCTTAATTTCTTTTTATTGTTTTCCATTTTGACAAACATTTTATGCAGTTACATATTATTAGTATAAATAATTTAGTGTATCTTTACCCCTCCCCACAAATAGCCAAAACGAGACATTTTGGATTCTACCATAAAAGATAGTGGTGCAACGGATTGTCATTGATCCGTGATCCGAACCGAAAATGATTGATCCGAACTGCACACACGTGATCCGAGGATTGATTTGTGAAAAAAATAAAAGTTGTTGCGCATGTTCAGTCCACACACAGCGTGGTCATGGCGAGCTGAGGAATGGAGGAGCTTGAACGCCCAGCGTCATTTAAATCCCCTGTATGGGAGCATTTTGGCTTACCTGTCAAATATAATGAAGGAAAGAGGTTAGTGGATAAAGCCGTGATGGTGTGTAGGCACTGTGGCACAAGAAAGCCATATGACAGTGGAAACACATCAAGCATGGCCACGCATTTGAAGTGTCATCACCCCAGGGTTTCACTGACAGGAGTGAAAACGAAAGTTGCTCAAAAAACGCTTACCACCGCAGCATTTAAGCAGGCCCTTGTTGCACAATCAGACCAGGCTAAAGCCATCACAAACACTATTGGTGTGTTTATAGGTGCAGACATGAGGCCATATTCAGTTGTGCAATACAAGGGCTTTAAACACATGCTGAAAGTGCTTGAGCCACGTTACTGCATTTTTTTTGATCCAAAAAATGATCCGATCCGTGCTCTCTGATTCGAGAAACTATCCGAACCTTACGTTTTTTCATCCGTTGCACCCCTAATAAAAGATATGATAATTTCCCTTGGAGGCGCACTACAATATGACATGCTAAATTTCATGCAGAAATCTAAAAAGGAAATTGATGCGCTAGGAGAAAGAGTGGACTATGTAGAAAATAAAATGGGTGAATTCACATCTGCACACAATGAAATGGTCGATTCGCACTTTGAATTAGAAGATGAAGTTCAGCGCCTCAAAATGAAAATGGCGGACTTAGAAGATCGCGCCAGACGCAACAACGTGAAGTTCAGAGGCATACCCGAAAATGTTAAACCACCAGAACTGAAAACGCTTTATTAAGGATATGATTAAAAAACAGGAGCTAGAAATAGACAGAGCTCACAGGCTACCTAAACCGCCTCACATCTCTGTGCCAAGAGACGTTATAGCCAGAATACACTTCTTTGAAGTGAAATATCAACTAATGCAATACGCACAAATTCCTCACTACCTGACCGATACACAGGTATCATCTTGTATGCAGATCTTTCCCAAGCAACGATCTTAGCACGCAAAAACCTTCGCTCAATTACCAAGATCCTACGGAATCACAGCATGATATACAAATGGGGATTCCCTACAAAAATACTCGTAGACCATAAAGGCACCTCATACTCGAACAACAACTTGGAGCAAGGTCTGAAAATCTTACGCTCATGGGCCATACTACCAAAAGATGACAACATATCGGATAAATCCGCACCTGGAAAAATGTCTCAAGACTGGCAGAAGAGTCACAGATGAACCCTCTATACATGGTAAGATAATAATATGCCCTGTATATAGTGACATGCTGCAGTTTCTGGAGCTGAAAACTCCTCTAAAGTTAAAGGGTCACTAAAGGAAAAAAACATTTTTGCTGAAATGACTGTTTACATGGTATAGAGACATAAAAGTTAACCGATTCCTTTTAAAAAATTATTAAAAATAGATACAAATCAATCATATAACGTGCCTCTAGTTTCACTTTCGTTTTTAAAATGGTTTCATGTTTCTGTGAAGTACAGAAGACACACAGAACAATAACAAACAAATCCAGGACAGTGTTTTGTTTTTAAAATGAATCTGATTGGTTCTGAGGAGTTTTAGACACACAGCTTAGACCACAGTGAAAATCTGCCATGAAAACAAGAAAAATTCAGGAAGGAACTCTTATACTGTGCAGTGATTTTAATGCACCCATGGACCCCGTTTTGGACACCTCTAAGGGAGGAACTATCTCCAGAAAAGGTTTATCTCCCATCTTTTCCTCAGAAGACATGCAAGACGCCTGGAGATGCCTGCACACAACAGAAAGGGACTTCACTTTTTTTCACAGGTTCACAAATCCTATTCTAGATTACTTTATTGTCAACAAGCTTCTCCTTCCAAAGATTGTCAAAACTGACAACCACAATATAACCTGGTCCGATCACAGACCAATCACACTTGAAATCAACCAAGGGCTATCTTGCTCTAATAGCTACATATGGAGGAATAACACCTATATTCTTTCGCAGGGGAATCACTTGTTGGCTCTGAAAAAAAACTTGGAAGAATTTTTTGCATTTAATGATAAAGAACCGATAAATAGCACTACTCTATGGTGTACACATAAAGCCTATGTTAGAGGCCTCCTTATACAGGCAGCAACAAGAAAAAAAAAAAAAAAAAGAAAAAACCAATAAGATAAATAATATCTTAAGAAATAACCAAATTAGAAGAATTACACAAAAAAAATCCCAAGATATTAACCTAGATCGCCGATTTACTCAACTAAGATCTGATTTGAGAGCCATTCTGATATCCGATCAATACAAAATTTTAAAAAGAACGAAAATTAACTACTACCAGAACAACAAAGCAGGGAAACTACTAGCCTCCCAACTCCAACGCCAAATAAAGAATAAAATCCAAAAACTAGCACACCACACCTCCGGTAAAGTAGTAATCAACCCTCAAGAAATAGCAGATACATTTGCACAATATTATGAGTCACTATACAATCTAAAAGAGGAAAGCAATACTCCCCAACCTAACCTAGAAAATATAGCAAAATTCCTAGATAATAAATAAAACTACTCAATATTGACCCTATGACTTAGAACAATTGAATAAACCAATATCACCTGAAGAAACCCTTAAAGTAATCAAAGAATTGCCCAAACACAAAACACCAGGAGCTGACGGCCTATCAGCGGAATATTACATAGCCTTTAAAGAAACTCTAGTTCCATATCTAACATGTTTAACCATCTAGCCAACTCTAAATATTTTCCCAAAGAACTATTGGAAGCAATAATAATAATTCCGAAACAAGGCAAAGACCCCTCATCCCCTCTCAATTATAGACCAATATCATTATTAAATTCTGACCTAAACATAACCCCCTACTTAATATGACCAGACCAAGTAAGATTTACTAAAGGGGAGACAAGCACCAGACAGCACTAGAAGAAACCTTAACTTAATTGACCAAATTCACACTGATAAAACTCCCTCCGTACTTTTAGCATTAGATGCTGAAAAGGCATTCGACAGAAGGCACTGGGCCTACATCTCCAAAACTCTAGCCAAATTTGGATTTCATGGATTTATCCATTCGGCAATTATGGCACTATACTCTCAACCTACAGCCTAAGTATTCACATCAGGTGTAATCTCTAAAACTTTCTCCCTTACTAAACGGAACCAGACAAGGTTGCCCATTATACCCATTATTTTCTCACTAGCAATAGAACCACTTGCGGAATATATAAGATCAACCCCTGACATCAAAGGTATAACTATAGGACGATATGAACATAAAGTAGGGCTATTCGCAGACGATATTATTCTCACATTATCTAACCCTACTTCTTCCCTGCCAGAAGCTCACAAATTATTAGAAGGATTTGGTGAGGTGTTGTATTACAAAATAAATCAAAACAAATGTTATGCTCTCCCTATGAACATTCCTATGACGCTAATTAATACTTTACGCAAAGAAAATAACTTCAACAGGGACAACTCTACAATAAGCTATCTGGGAATACAACTCTCCTTCCCACCAACCAAAATATACAAAGTCAATTTTCCCAACCTTTTAGAAGTAGTCAACAAAGACCTATAAAATATACAAAAACCAACTTCCTGGGTAATAAGTCATGCGGGGGGGGGGATCAGTGCTCACAGCTCCCTCTCCCGCGGGCTGCGAGGGGGAGGGGCGGGGTGGTCTGTCAGGATGGAGAGCGGAAACGGGACACAGAGCGTTCGTTACCGAGCACTCTGTGTCCTGTGATAATCGAGCAGAGTAACCTGTGTGTTACTCTGCTCAGTTTATGAATGGAGGGGAGACCCTGTCTTCTCTCCACTCATCTTCAATGCAGAGAAAGGACTGGGGAATAAATGTCCTCTGTCCCTTTCTCTGTCTCAAATGGGAGATGTTAGGGGTCTCTGTTTAGACCCCTGACATGTCACCAACACCCCCAACAGAGCTGATAAAAAATAAATAAATGAAATTGTAAAAAAAAAACAAAAAAAACACAACCACCCCCCATACCAAGATGGTCTAGAACCCCCCGTCCACTACCGCACCGACACATGTCCACTACACCACCGTCCACTACCCCACTGACACTACCCCACTGACACTACCCCACTGACACTACCCCACTGACACTGTCCTCTACTCCACTGCCCCACTGACACAGTCCACTGACATTGTCCTCTACTCCACTGCCCCACTGACACTGTCCACTGCCCCACTGACACTGTCCACTGCCCCACTGACACCGTCCACTGCCCCACTGACACCGTCCACTGCCCCCGACCACTGCCCCACTGACACCGACCACTGTCCACTGCCCCACTGTCCACTGCCCCACTGACGCTACTCCACTGACGCTGCCCCACTGACACCGTCCACTGCCACCGACCACTGCCACGACCACTGCCCCACTGTCACTACTCCACTGACACCGTCCACTGCCGCACTGACACCGTCCACTGCCGCACTGACACCGTCCACTGCCGCACTGACACCGTCCACTGCCGCACTGACACCGCCTACTGACACCGACCACTACCCCACTGACACCGACCACTGTCCCATCCCCCCACCCCCTTTCCAAAAAGCACTGTGAAAAAATATATTTAAAAAATAAAACCCCACCCACCCATCAATAGTACAAAAATAAATTGTAAAAAGAAAAAAAAAAAATGTTATTGTAAAAATGTATAAAAAGAAAAAAAATCCACTGGTCCCAAAAAACCTTTTGGGAACAAAAATTATTAAATTGTAAAATAAAAAAAAATTATCTGACACTGTCCACTATCCTGACACCATCCTGCATGTACTTCCCACCTCTGTACCCTATGCGAATCACAGGAATGCATCGCACTGCTGTTCAGATCACATGAGATGTCTGTGCGATGCGATTTCAGCCATACAAACTGTATAGCTGAAATCGCATCACATTCAGACCAAACACGCATCACACCTACATGTCCAGTCAGTTCACAGTGCGATATGCGAGCTGAAATGGGGGTGTCATTACCATTGTATGGCACTCCCCAGCATATTGCAGTGTGAACTGCCGTGCGAGTCGGGTGCGATGTGAGAACCCGCAGTGGATTTGCAGGGTTCCCGAATCGCACCAGTGTGAACCAAGCCTCAAAGCATGCAGCCTACAAATGTCACCTGACTGCTCCCACCAAGGCTCGGTTCACACTGGTGCGATTCGGGAACCCTGCGAATCCACTGTGGGTTCCCCGACTCGCACGGCAGTTCACACTGCCATATGCGAACTGCTTGGGAGTGTCATACAATGGTAATGACACCCGCATTTCAGCTCGCATATGCATATCGCACTGCGAACTGACAGTTAGGACATGAATCGGATGGCATAGGTGTGAACACCTATGCAATTCTGGTGTGGACCAAAAAAATTGTCCTGTGCGAGTTTGCTCCAAATGAGATGCAATTTCAGCCATACAGTTTATAGGAATATAGGAATTTTGCATATGTGATCCGGTGACCTCAGAAACGCACACATTTCAATATAACAATAATAATAAGATCACTCAAGCTCGGAATATCTCCCCTAATCACTTGTCTATGTATATTCTGATTGCTGTTCACTGGAGCATTTCATCATGGCATTGAACTCTGCCTCACCTCATGTTTTGTAAACATTTAATCAAAACACAGGACAAGCAGACAATTCTGGCATATTAGGGAGAGGAGAGGGGAGGGGGGATGATTTGTACACTGTTTACAGAAACTCAGAATGACTGCAGGCTAGTGCACGAGATATGTAAATATCCTTTCACTCAAAGTATGGAGGCGGAACGGACTTTGCTTTTTTAGGGAAGTTTGTTTTATTCCACTGAACAATAAAAAGAGGATTGCTCAGCTCTGGATTAACTCTGTGTGGCAAGACTGGGCACAGATGATAGGAAATCTTATTCTCTACATTGTGACATCAAAAAATAAAATATACATTTTTGGGGTTTACATCCACTAACATTCCCAAATTACTGAGTATCAGATCCACATTAATAGCTTGGAAACATATACTTTCAAAAACTAAAAATATCTAAAATTAAACAGATGATACCGACAGGTGTATTCAACTATTGTAGAATACATCTAATTGTAGATGAATGGCTTAAGGAAGGTTTTCATCTTTACGGAAATCAACCCTTGCAATACAAAGAGATCACTCTAACCAAACTGAGGAAACACACCAGACTAAAAGAGTTCAATCCGACTGACCCTGTAGAAATCCCCTTAATTATATGGCAATTTTTCACCCACCAAAATCAACAAATGATACAAGGAATCCCTCTCTTTTACGATCTACTATCTACCCACCCATTTGACAACAAAAACGCACACATGATTAAGTGGGAGAAAGATTTAGAACAAGAATTTACCTGGGACCAATGGAAAAAAGCAATCCATATAGCCAGCAAATCATCAGCATGTATTGAACACTGGGAGAATGCACAAAAAATAATATATGGTACCTGACCCCATATAAAATTAGCGAAAATATATCCCTCAACAGCTAATGAATGTTGGAGACGCAACCTCTTACACATATTATGGAGCTGTAAAAATCTATATAGCTTCTGGAATTCAATTACTTCCTTTATAGCAGATCTCACAGGCATCCTAAATAAACTAAACCCTGCCACAGGTTTACTAGGTATCAATTTGGATATCTATCCGAAAGAATATAGAACAATTGTATTCCAAACACTAGTAGCAGCAAGACTCACTATAACCAGCCTGTGGAAATCCAAGGATGCACCCAACTTATCGACAGTTATAGCTAGAATCAATATACAGGTCCAATACGAATTAATGCTGGCTTATAAAAATTATTCCACTATTACATTCAGAAAGAATTGGTTAGCTTGGATCACCCATCCTAGAGCATCCAAATACCGTACTTAAAAGAGTGTAATATTTAATCTATTGTCAAGTTTGAAATATGTCAAAGTCATATACAGTGCGGAAAATAAGTATTTGAACACCCTGCTATTTTGCAAGTTCTCCCACTTGGAAATCATGGAGGGGTCTGAAATTGTCATCGTAGGTGCATGTCCACTGTGAGAGACATAATCAAAAAAAAAAATTCCAGAAATCACAATGTATGATTTTTTTTAACTATTTATTTGTATGATACAGCTGCAAATAAGTATTTGAACACCTGAGAAAATCAATGTTAATATTTGGTACAGTAGCCTTTGTTTGCAATACAGAGGTCAAACGTTTCTTGTAGTTTTTCACCAGGTTTGCACACACTGGAGGAGGGATTTTGGCCCACTCCTCCACACAGATCTTCTCTAGATCAGTCAGGTTTCTGGGCTGTCGCTGAGAAACACGGAGTTTGAGCTCCCTCCAAAGATTCTCTATTGGGTTTAGGTCTGGAGACTGGCTAGGCCACGCCAGAACCTTAATATGCTTCTTACAGAGCCACTCCTTGGTTATCCTGGCTGTGTGCTTCAGGTCATTGTCATGTTGGAAGACCCAGCCTCGACCCATCTTCAAAGCTCTGAGGGAAGGAGGTTGTTGCCCAAAATCTCGCAATACATGGCCCCGGTCATCCTCTCCTTAATACAGTGCAGTCGCCCTGTCCCATGTGCAGAAAAACACCCCCAAAGCATGATGCTACCACCCTCATGCTTCACAGTAGGGATGGTGTTCTTGGGATGGTACTCATCATTCTTCTTCCTCCAAACACGGTTAGTGGAATTATGACCAAAAAGTTCTATTTTGGTCTCATCTGACCACATGACTTTCTCCCATGACTCCTCTGGATCATCCAAATGGTCATTGGCAAACTTAAGACGGGCCTTGACATGTGCTGGTTTAAGCAGGGGAACCTTCCGTGCCATGCATGATTTCAAACCATGACGTCTTAGTGTATTACCAACAGTAACCTTGGAAACGGTGGTCCCAGCTCTTTTCAGGTCATTGACCAGCTCCTCCCATGTAGTCCTGGGCTGATTTCTCACCTTTCTTAGGATCATTGAGACCCCACGAGGTGAGATTTTGCATGGAGCCCCAGTCAGAGGGAGATTGACAGTCATGTTTAGCTTCTTCCATTTTCTAATGATTGCTCCAACAGTGGACCTTTTTTCACCAAGCTGCTTGGCAATTTCCCCATAGCCCTTTCCAGCCTTGTGGAGGTGTACAATTTTGTCTCTAGTGTCTTTGGACAGCTCTTTGGTCTTGGCCATGTTAGTAGTTGGATTCTTACTGATTGTATGGGGTGGACAGGTGTCTTTATGCAGCTAATGACCTCAAACAGGTGCATCTAATTTAGGATAATAAATGGAGTGGAGGTGGACATTTTAAAGGCAGACTAACAGGTCTTTGAGGGTCAGAATTCTAGCTGATAGACAGGTGTTCAAATACTTCTTTGCAGCTGTATCATACAAATAAATAGTTAAAAATTCATAAATTGTGATTTCTGGAATTTTTTTTTGGGATTATGTCTCTCACAGTGGACATGCACCTACGATGACAATTTCAGACCCCTCCGTGATTTCCAAGTGGGAGAACTTGCAAAATAGCAGGGTGTTCAAATACTTATTTTCTGCACTGTATATGCTTACCCCAGATTTCTGTATATATATATATATATATATATGTGTATACATTTTCTGTTCTTTTTTTATGATCTTCTATATACAAATAGTTAACTCAATTAGAGGCCTAGCCATGCCTACACATTGAACCCGATAGGGGTAGGCTGGTACAGGCTACCAAATACTGTATTGTTATAAGAACAATCTTATGAACCAAGGTAACTCGGTTGGTTACCAAGGATTAATGCAGGGCTTGATTTGCTTGGAATCTAGGAGCCAGCTAAAAAAAGTTAGGAGCCAGGAACGCGGCCCGGTCTGCCGAGCTTATATGAGTAGCACCCGCATATGAAAGCAGTGTTCAAACCATATATGTGAGGTATTGCCGCGATTGGTGAAGCGGTAAGGTGGTAATTCTAGCCCTAGACCTCCTCTGTAACTCAAAAAATTCAACCTGTAAAAAAAATTAAAGGTCGCCTATGGAAATTTAAAAGGGTAAAAATGTTTTTGCCATTCCACCAGTGGACGCAATTTTGAAGCGTGACATGTTCAGTATTAATTTACTCGGCAGAACATTATCTTTCACAATAAAAAAATTTTATTAAAAAAAGTGTATTTTTTTTCCAAAAATAGAGACCGCTGCGCAAATACGATGTGACAGAAAGTATTGCAATGACCGCCATTTTAATCTCTAGAGTGTTGGAATAAAAAAAATATATATACAATATATATATATACACACACACACATATATATATATATATATATGATTGGGGGTTCCAATTAGAGGGAAGGAGATGGCAATGAAAAAAAAGACAGGGGGAGTTCCATTAGCATTGCTGGTTGTCTTTTCATACCAACGGCCACCACAAGATGGCGCAAGATCACAGAAGAAAGCATAGGCCTGCAGAAGGCTGCAAAGCCACGCCCTGAATTACTGGCTGGTGCGGCCCGACGCGATCGTGCACCGGGGGAGGTGGGGGCGCACGGAGACACAGGATACCCCAGCTGTGCCACTCCAGGCGCCAGGTCATTAATTCTAGTCGCAATTGTGACCTGGCGCCCGGGGTTTGTCGAACCCTGGATTAATGTGACAGTTTTAATCTGTACTGTTAAGTAAATATTTTTAATAAAAATCTATTGTTAAAAAAAAAAAATATCAATCCTGCAGACCTTGGCACTTTTTTTGTGTTTTAAGTAAAGTAGAAAAAATACCTTTAATCCTACCTGTTCTGCAAGCATTGGTGCGTCCTTTTCAGATATACTACCCGATGAATCTCCTTCTGCAGCAGCATGATTCCCCTTATGTGTAGCCTCAACCATTGTCGTTTCACTGTTCATTAAATCCTCAATGTCCTCATCACTGTCCTCTTGCTTATTACTAACATGAGTTGGTGGGAGAACAGCTAGGAACCCAGGAATGGTAAACGCAGAGAGGAAACGCTGTTTAATAAGCTGGTAGGCCAAATTGTCCTTAAGCCCCTCTTCCACCATATCACAGACAGTCGCTTGCATTTGAGGTGAGCTAACCTCTGTGATATCTGAAAAGGGCAACAATTTAAAAGCGTTCTCTTCCAATGTTTTTTTCTCCAACAGAAGTCTTGAAAAAGTTTTGAGAGTGCAGATAGAAGGAGGCAAATAAGGAATTGTCATATTTTGCTTTGGTACTTCAACCCCTTGCTTTCCCTGAAGCCATTCCTTCACCCTTATCTCTTCTTCTAAAGAAATTAGTTTAAAATCTAAAATCTTTTGAGAGTTTGTGATCCGCTTAGAGATATTTGATACAGGATTGCGCTGTGGATCACTTGTCACATTTGCTGCTTCCTCTCTGGGAAGATTTGTTGGCAAAAGTTTGGCTAGTTTAACAATAGGATATTTTTGTGGCGTGAGTTTAAGCTGACTTGCCTTGTCAGGAAGCCCTGGAGCAAGGGCAACTTTTGGCGAAGTGCTTTCCGGCTGTGTTTGGCTTGTAATGCCTTCCTGTTTTGAGGAGCTTGTAACAGGCACCATCTGAGATAGCATTGCAGAAGGCTTGGATAGGGCTAGTATTGGCAAATGTGAACAGGCGTCCTTTTTTGAGCTCACATCCTGTGAAAATACTGTTGCGTCTACCTGTGTTAAGGAGCTGGATAAACCTGTGTTAGACACACTGGATGGCGTAAGAGTTGGCAAACAAGAATCAGTCAGCTGTGGTTGGCTTTCAACGAAGGCATTCTTCTCAGTGCCTTCTTCTCTTAAGGAACTTGTAGTGGGAGGCAAAGTTTGGGATAGCATCTTTGAAAAATCAGATGGGGCAGTTGTAGACAAACATGCTTCAGCCACTAATGGACTTCTATTAGAGGTGGCAGCAACATCTTCATGGCTTAAAGAACTTGTAATAGTAGGTACGGCAACAGATGACATCTTGGAGACTTTGATTGGGGCAATAGTTGGCAAATGAGAATCAACCATCTGTGGTAGTCTTCCAACCGAAGAGGCGACCACAGTGCAGTCTTGACTTAAGCGACTGGTAACAGCGGGCAAGATTTGGGATGTCTTCCTAGATGTTTCACATGGGACAAGCATTGTCAATTGATTGCAAGATGCTTGAGGGCAGTTAACAATGGAAGACGAGGTTATAATGCTTTGCTCTGTTTTGGAGCTAGTGGTGGCAGGCAAATGTTGGGCTGGAACATACAAACTTTTTGATGGTGCATTTGAGACGCTACTATTAGACGATTCTGTTACAAAAGGCCCAGTGGCAGCAGTATTCAATGTTGTGCTTACAATTCGGGGGCTCTGGTTTCCAGATTGCTGGGTTAGAGTTGGTAGAGCTTGGGTTGGGATTGAAATCAAACCCTGAGGAGTAATCAGAATAGTCATGGGCACTGCACTGAAGTTTGGTGCAGGGAACACTGGTCTGATTATTTGATTAGGCAATGGCTGAGGTGATGGTGGCATACCCGATAGCCTATTCTGAACATTTCTTTGAACATTAGCATTTTGGGGAACTGGAAAATTTCCTGTAGGGCCTGCCACTAGTCTGCTAATGGGTCCACCACTGACTAGTGACATCTGATTGGAAGAAGGATTGTTTGTTACAACCTGGCATGTTGGCACAGGAGAAAAGGGCCTAATGGGCCAGGAGTTATTCTGTGAAGTATTTGGAGACACAGGCAGCACCATAGTCTGGGGTCGTACTGTTGGGTTCACAGACTGTTGGAACTGTGGTGGAACCATAATATTTCCAGACAATACTAAGGTGCTTTGAACAGTTTTGGTGGCAATTTTTTTTTTTATTCTTTTTTCTCTTAGCAATTCAGAGACTGTTTTCAGCTTAGGGGCTGGCACATCAGATCTCACTCTGGTTATTTTGGATTTGGAACGGCGACATTTCTGTAGGGGTGGTGATGTAATTTCTGTTGTCATTTGGGAAACCACAGGATTGGGCTTCTGTTCGTTAAAAGATTGTACTGCAATTAAAAGAATACAGCAAATATAAGAATGATATATTTGTCTTACTGGCAAAAATAGGCTTTTTGTACTGACCGTAAAATCCTTTTCTCTGAAGTCCATGGACAGACACAGCTTCCTTATACTCTTGGCTGTAGGGTTATGTTCCGTCTATTAGGAGAGGACTAGGCAGACATGTTAATGGTTAAAACATGTAAACTTTAGCAAAGCTGAAACAGCCCCGCCATGGGGGCGGTCCCTCTGGTCATAACCCCTCACACTGCTCTCTGAGGAGCTCAGTTCGTCAAAAAGCAGTACAAACTCAAAAAAAGGAGGGGAGGGTGCTGTGTCCATCCATGGACTTCAGAGAAAAGGATTTCACAAAAATCCTATTTTCTCTTTCGTCCATGGACAGACAGCTTCCTTATACTCTTGACTGTAGGGATGTCCCCAAGCAGTGTCAGAAGGGTGGGAACAGCAATCAAAAACCAAACGTCATCCCAACACACTAGAGCTCCTCAACGGAGGAGATTTAACTTTTTTTTTTTAATGAAATCTTTTTTATTGTTCAACACATATTGTTGTAATACATTTTGTGCACATCTTCAAATACAAATACAAAGAGTATAAGGAAGCTGTGTCCGTCAATGGATGAATGAGAAATATAGATTTTGGCTGTACATACATTGATTTGTTTTTTTCAACAATGTGAAAAGATAAGAACCTCTTGTAGCCTACAGGTAGCCACAGACAGGCTGATGTGTCTGAGCATTTGGAAATAAGAAATCCCCTGCATTACTAAAATCAGTATCTGCTTCTTGTGCAACACTTCCACTATAATGATGAATGGCAGGCCCTGTTAACTTCCTCTTCACTTGTATTCTGGAAGAAGAAAGTAGTGGCTCCATTACACTGGGATTTGTCAACAAGTTGAATTGTTATGTGCAATGAAGTGGTAGCTCCAAATAGCCTGATGATCAAGTAGCTCTCCACCACATGGCTCTGCAAGCTATACAGTACCCTTGTGTCTCTGCCTCTCACTATTGACATATATGTATAAATAAAAAACACATACATACCCAGAATGCTCTTTGGTGACAAGGGAGCCTAAAAAAAACAGAACAAATGTAATAAACTCTAGTGCACAGAAGATATAAAGGACAAAATAGTAATTTTAGCGGTATATGCTACAAATGTTTAACTGTCCGTCAAATGTTATTTGGTTTTAATAGTAGGACTGGTTATACACCGAACCCCCCTCCCCCCAAAAAGACAGTAGAACCTACCTGATCCAAATTATAAAGAAATGCTGGCCACACAAACTGCATATACTTATCTTGCTTTGTTAGCAAGAAGCAAGGAAAGGAAACAACGTACAAACCCCACATCACAACTTGGGCTTACACAAGGCTGAGCCTGCTCTCTCCACCCTAACATGACAGTACAGACTACTGGAGTCTACCACCAGGTTTCAGCGCTGTCATGTGGGAAGGAAAGAGGGAGAGTTTCATGCTCCTCATACCCAGAGGTAAGGAATAGTTTCTCTGCTCCCAGTGGCTTAAGTGGGATTGAGAGCAGGAAAAGTGTGCTGCTGGTGGGGCCACCCTTAAAGGACATCCGTACCGTTGCTCCACTTAGCAAAGCAACAGTTCATAGCTCGTTGTAGGGTTGGATGAGGGGAAGGTTAAGTGGTAAGATCTGCCCAAGGATCGGGTTGAGGTTAGGGGGATCATGTTTCTTCTCTAGCACTTTTCCAACATTAAAAGCCCTACAGAGAGAACTATCTTGCATCAAGTTCCTGGTGCCTAAAACAAAACATAACAGAACGTATTGAACATATCACATGGGTGATAATGTAGCATATGGTATTAACTACAAAAAATAAATAAAAAAAATCATTTACGTATTCCTCATTGTATCAAACAGTTAAAGTCAAATATCGGTGTACGAGAAATGGATCTCCGAGGATGCCATGCCTACGTCCAATGAGGTGGATGAATCTATACCACGTCAAACCAATGTGTTAATTGTAGCAGTTTGTAATACATAGTACTATAAAAGAGGGGTGTCACCAAATGCTCAGGGATACTCAGCATGTAAAGGTTTGGTGTTTGGGTGTCGTTAAATGGTTTTAAGAATCCTCAGATTGGAGATACTGTAGGTGGGATCACATATTAGCAGGGGTGTATGCATAAGTCAGAAGTGTATAAGTGTATGGCACAGAATCCTATCCAAGGGTAAAGGATATGGGTGGATAGGGACAGGTGTTCCTGCCTTTTCCCTCGCCCTCTGGTTAGGGATGTAGGCAGATGAATTTAAGTCAAGCATTTAATATAGTCCTAAAATGCTGCCAGCAAGACCAGGTTTTCCTGTAGTTAGCCGGAGTGTCTCTTGCTTGGTGGATTAGTTCCTCCATATTATCAATTTTTTGTATATGTGTGAACCATTCTGAACCTTTATTCCAACACACTCTGACATTTCTGCAAGTGAATGGTAGAATCCGCCTGTAGGGTACATGGCTTACATTAAAATAAACACAAAATAAAAAACAAACAGTCCGTTCAGCAATGTACTGTAATGTGTGTGCAGGGTTGTGCACATCTGAGAAGTGAACATGTGAAAAATGCTAAAATCTGACATGGGTTTTGCAAATAATAGACTATGCAGACATTTAAAGAACAGTAGTCCTGTTATATTTATTACCCTGCAGCCAAATTCTAGGGAGAATTACATCCGCACAGCATTCTCTGCAGCTAACACACAAAGAGCAAAAGTTGAAATGAAAAAGACAGAAGCATTGTTAGTGTCTCTCTCCCCCCCCCCCCCCCCCCCCCCAGTTGTCACAGGGCCAGAAGGTGAGGAGAAATTATTTAATTGGGACACCTGTTCAGGTGACAACCAGAGAGGATTTTCCTTCCCTTGTGGAAATCTCTTTATTTTCTGTTGTGTCTCTGCTACTGGGAATGAAAGGAAGTCTTGACAGGGTTCAAACAATCTCTCTCTCTTTATCTATATATACACACAATCTATATATACACACACACACTATATATATATATATATATATATATATATATATATATATATATATATATATATATATATATACACACATACACACACACACACACATATACATACACACATACACACTCCTTGTGTAAGGATAAGTGATGCTTTATTTCAGTGTCAGGACATTCTGTACGAGAGACTTCAGTCTGTTTTCATCGGTTTGAAATGATCGTGTGTACGCGGCCTTACTGTTACTGTAGCACCACATTGTTTTGGCATAAAAAATAAAAAAATAAAGTAAAAAAATATATTTTACATTAAAGGGGTGTTCCAGCCCATTTTTATGTTTATTAAAAGTCAGCAGCTACAAAAAGTGTAGCTGCTGGCTTTTAAATAAACATACACTTACCTGCTCCAGGGTTCCAGCAACGCGCCGGCCGGGGCTCCGCTCCTCTCCACTCCTCTCCCCCCTCCCCGGCCGGCGTCTTCATGCCAAGTGTGGGCACCCGGCCGTGACAGCTTTCGGCTTCACGGCAGGGCACCCACTGCACATGCGTGAGCGGCGCTGCTCATGTGCGAACGGCGCAGTGCCTTGCGATTGGACAGGCGATCGCCTAGGACCTGTGACGTGTCCTAGGCGATCGCCTCAGGGAGGGGCTGAAGATAGGCGATTAAGCTAATCGCCTAACCAGCCCCTCGGCGGAAGGTGGAAGTGGGACAGGAAGTCCCACTCCTCCTGAAACCACACTCCACCCCCCCCCCCCCCAAAAAAATGACATGCCAAATGTGGCATGTAAGGGGGTGAGGAGTGGGTTAAGCGGAAGTTTGAGTGGAACTCCGCTTTAACCACTTCCATACAGGGCACTTATATGCCTTCCCGCCCAGACCAATTTTTAGCTTTCAGTGCTGTTGCACTTTGAATGACAATTGCGCAGTCATACTTACACTGTACCCAAACAACATTGTTATCATTTTGTTCCCACAAATAGAGCTTTCTTTTAGTGGTATTTTATCACCTCTGGGATTTTTTTTTTTTTGTAAACATTGTAAATAAGTACGTTTTTTCCTTCACTGATGGGCACTGCACTGACGGGCACTGATAAGGCGGCACCGATAAGGTGGCATTGATGGGCACAGATAGGTGGCATGGATGGGCACAGATAGGCGGCACGGATGGGCACAGATAGGCGGCACTAACATATGTGTTGTACTAATGGATGCCAAGGTGACCAACCACGTAAGCTCGCACGCTAATTGTTTTCATCTGCCAACTGACTTGCACGCCTAGCACCCGGTCACAAGTTGCCAGACAGGACGGAGACGCCTACGGAAGACACTGCTAGCGGTGTCAGCAGTCTCGCTTCTCCAACTGCATGGGACAGGCGGTCAGCAGGGACATCATTTGAGCTTTTTTGTTTTAACCTATAATTTTTTAAATTTTGGCTTAGCTTTCCCAGGTGCCTCTGGGTAACTGCAGTGGATTTGTCCACAACTTTTTATTTATACAAAAACATTTTTTGTTAATAAATGTATCCTTTTTAAACATATTACACATGTGGATACTTTATTATTTTTTCTCTGAGTGACACCGGAAAAGGATTTTCTGCACATCACCTCTATTGCCTCTCACACTCCTGGAAGCAGCTGTGACGTTGACATAAGGAACCGTATATCAGAAACTACCAAGGTACCACCACCTCCCGCCCATTGCCCCTTGAGGGTGACAACATTTGGTGAGTGGGGACCCAAGCAGGGATCACAAAAGTCACTGAGAAGTGCTGCATGAAAGGAGCTGGCACCAAAGTCACCATATAATTACTCTGCATTTGTAGTTGCTAATGGTTTGAACTTTAACCCTATCTTGGAAACCGGAATCAATTGCTTATATTGACACCATTAGGACTTTATGCTGTGTTTTTTGACAGGGGTGTTGTCTCAATAGGTTGGTAGCCATAGTTGCCTCTTATCTGATAGACACATAGTATCAGCATTTATGCTCTGGATAGGGGTATTTGCAATTTATTATCCATAAGTGTGACGGCACATCTGGGTATTAATCCCTTAGACCATGGGTCTTCAAACTATGGCCCTCCAGTTGTTCAGGAACTACAATTCCCATCATGCCTAGTCATGTCTGTGAATGTCAGAGTTTTACAATGCCTCATGGGATGTGTAGTTCTGCCACAGCTGGAGGGCCGTAGTTTGAGGATCCCTGCCTTAGACGCTTCCTACTGGCCCGCACAGTATCCTGTCTATAATATGGTCGGGGATTCACAATACACATAAAGGAATATCAAGTCTGTATTCTTGATTTGCACTGGTACATATATATTAATATTTTCACATTTATATATATATTTTATATATATTTTATGTTGTACTTTTTTAATTTAGTATGTTTGAAGATTATACTCATTTTGGACACTATGGCCCGGATTCACGTAGAGCGGCGTATATTTATGCCGGCGCAGCACATCGTCTTTAAGCTACCCCGGCACAACGTAGAGAAGCAAGCCTGCTATTCACAAAGAATATGTGCTCCGCGTTGCGCAAGCGTAGCGTATAGTTGTCGGCGTAAGCCGATGTAAGTCAAAGTAGGTGGAAGTGGGAGTGATATATTTAAATGAAGCTTGACCCCATGCAAATGATGGCGCCAGCTTCAAAAAAACGAACTGCGCATAAGTCATCTCTTGGACGCATCCCAGTGCGCATGATCACAGTTACGTCGAAATAGCTGCCTAAGATACGTCGAACACTGCCTACGACATGAACGTAACCTACGCACAGCCCTATTCACGTAGTACTACGTAAACGGCGTACGCAGCATAAAATTCGATGGCGTCATTCCCTGGCCCATACCTTTGCATTACCTGCGCCTGCTATATGAGGGGTAACTTTACGCCGGACGTAAGCCTTATGCAAATTGCGTATATGAAGCGGCTGGGCGCATCTACGTTCGAGAATCAGCGTATCTTACTCATTTGCATATTTAAAACGGGAACACCGAATGCGTCCAGCGTAACTATGCGCCCACGATATGGCGGCGTAGGCAATTTACGTTGGGTGGCTGAAGCCTTGCTTTTCGATGTATCTAGCTTTGTGAATCAGCGCAGAGATGCAACGGCGCACATTTGTACTTACGACGGCGTATCTTTTGATACGCCAACGTAAATCCATCGTGAATCCGGGCCTATTTATTACTATTATCTCAGCGCTGCACTATTGAATTTCTATTTTTTGCTTGTTTTGAGCCACATATTGTGCTAGCAGCTTATTGCTCTTTTGTAACTTTTTGGAGTTAGCGCAGATATTTCAAATTTTTTTCACTTGTTATTTTTTTTTATAGCAAGTCATTTTTTACTTTTTTATATCAAGTAATTTGGGCCATTAATCATTATATGACACAACAAAGCATCTTATCAATGCATAATGGCCTAAAATTAAACTTTGCCCAAAAGGCAAAATGTGTACTTTTGGTTTCTGGAGCCTACTACTAATGCGTACACACATCACGGTATTCCCATACACATCAAGAGTAGGAGACGTTTTTTTGGCGATGGATTATGGTAAGGGCAAGAATTAAGCAGCTAAAATTAAAAATATTTTTTTCTATTTTGGGAGTTTCCTTTGATAGCGAAACAAAACAAGGAATTATCCATTAACATTAACCGACACATGAAAACAACAAGGTATAAATCACCTGGATATACAAAAGGAAACAAAGTGTTGGAAGGCCACATGAGTTAATCTGGAATTTCATACAGCCATTTGACCCCAAGTTGTAAGGACATTCAAAACTTTGAAACAAGCAAAATCTGCATAGCAAGGGGGCTTGGCTCAAGCTCACCTGGTGCGATACAAGCTTCAAAAGAGACGGACAACAAAGAAGACCCAGGGCGCATAGAGATGATATGGACAATACTACCCCAGAGGCCAAGTATGGCAGGACAGTCAGTAATATAATCATATTGAGGAACATTGTCATGTGAACACTGATTGTACCAAAAGCAAATGGGACTGGCAATGGGGGGGGGGGGGGGTGGGATGTTTGAGTGATGACTGAATTTTGTAAAAAGTGTCAGTTTCAGAGAGCTCTGTCTCTTTTCGCTGCAAAGCCTTGCCATGAGGCCGTCTCTCTGCCATCTTGGGAATTTGCTCTGTCTGATGGCTTGGGCCTAAACTCCATGCGGCCCAGACCCCTTTTATCATCCAGAACCAACCGATGAAACCATGCGAGAGTGCAGGCAGAGTGACAAGTATCTTTGATGTTCTTTTGTATATATACTCTGCTGTTTAATGTGTAAAGTATTCCTATTTTCTTGGAAAATAAATGAAATATATTGTTTTTACTGAGCAAATGTGTCTGCCTTCATAGTTAACATTATATAATTAGGCCTAGCATACTCTGATAGACTAGCAGTTATAGGGATAGACAATGATGCATATATACAATAGCTATATAAGGCTAAAATAGAGTGTATAGCATTGCAACATTTTTACTTCATAAAGTTATGTACAGTTCATGCCAAAATGTCACATATTATATTGCACTATGTTCAAGCGTTGAGGTTTAATTTACCTTCTAGCATTACGGGGGTTAAACTAATAGGTTAGGGGAGGTCAAATACAGATTTCACTCCAGTGGCTGATCTACAAATCTCTATGTTTAACCACTTCAGCCCTAGAAGATTTTACCCCCTTCCTGACCAGAGCACTTTTTACAATTTAGCACTGCGTCGCTTTAACAGACAATTACGCAGTCATGCAATGCTCTACCCAAACAAAATTTGCGTCCCCCCCCCCCCCAAAAAAATATAGATTTTGGAGGTATTTGATCACCTCTGCGGTTTTAATTTTTTGCGCTATAACCAAAAAACAAACACAATTTTAAAAAACAAAAAACAAATATTGTTTACATTCTGCTATAATAAATATCCCCCAAATTTTTTCTTCATCAGTTTAGGCCAATATGTATACATTTTTTTTTTTATCAAAAAAATAATATCATCGCAATAAGCGTATATCGATTGGTTGGCGCAAAATTTATAGCGACTACAAACTATGGGAAAGATTTATGGAGTTATTTTTATTTTTTTACTAGTAATGGCGGTGATCTGCGATTTTTAGCGTTATTGTGGGCGGACAGAGCAAACACTTTTGACACATTTTTGGGATTGAGATTTATAGAGCGATCAGTGCTATAAATATGCACCGATTACTGTATAAATGTCACAGTCAGGGAAGTAGTTAACTGTGTGTTCCCTCACTGTGTTCCAACTGTGTGGAGATGGGACTAACTAGGAGAGATTACAGATTGCTGTTTCTACGTTCCTCTGTCAGCACAGGGATTTGTGTGTGTTACACAAATCCTCGTGCACACGATTGCACGTGGCTGGCATCGATGGCCACCCACACACACACACACACGTGCCCACAAAGAAGTACCAGTACGTCGGTGGCTATTTTTAGCTCTGACCGCTGTATAAAGAGGTCAATGGTCCCAAAATAGTCTCAAAAGTGTCGCAGATCAACGCCATTACCAATAAAAAAAATATAATAAAAATGCTATAAATCTATCCCCTTTTTTGCTGCTATAACTTTTTTTGCTGCTATAACTTTTGCGCAAACCAATCAATATACACTTATTGCGTTTTTTTCTTTGTTACCAAAAATATGTAGAAGAATGCATAGCGACCTAAACTGAGAAAGACATTTTTTTATATATATTTTTTGGGGATATTATAGGAAAAAAAAAGTTAATATTGTCTTTTTTTCAAAATTGTCATAAAAACCGCAGAGGTGATCAAATATGACCAAAAGAAAGCTCCATTTGTGGGGAAAAAGGGACATCAATTTCGTTAGGGTACAACGTCGCACGACCACGCAATTGTCAGTTAAAATGACGCAGTGTCGAATCGCAAATAAAGCTCTGGTTATTAAGGGGGTAAAATCTTCCAGAGCTGAAGTGGTTAATACAACAACCTAAAATATAAAAAAAATATAAAAATTGTAAAAAAAGTAATGTAAAAATTTTACAATTTTACAAAAAATACACAAAATGACCCTGAGGAATGGACAGTCAAAGGCAGGCCATAGATGATGTAATTTTCTTTCCTGCAAACACGGAGAACACAGTCAATGTTGATGAATCCATCCCGCAGAGCTATTGTGTTCTTCTAGCAGGGATGCACAGGGATCCATCCCAGCTGGGAAAAAACAGTGAATATTGCTAGCAGCTATAGCTGCTGGCAGTAATTCATGTAAAATCCAGCATTCTGGTTGTACCAAAGTCGATTGATAGATCAGTCTGTCCATAGATGGTTTGAATCACACCCAGTCCATGCTGAACGGAGATTCAAACCATCTATGGCTGACTTAAGAGGACCATCTGTTATATAGGTAAATAGGTGTGCTTCTGACATGGCTTTTTTTCTGATGTGTGCCTTTGCTTACCGAGCCTGAAATTTTTCTGGCTGTTTTTTTTGTAGAATTTTTGAACCTTTTGAAAAACTCAGATTCTTCATGTTTCCGCTGCTGGATCATCTGCAGACAGCCTTCTGCATCTATCTGAAAAAACTGTGAAATTAAGCCAAAGGTTTATTTATTAATTTATTTAAGGTATTTATATGGCGCCAACAATTTTTGCAGCGGTTTACATATATATTGTGCATTCACATAAATCCCTGCCCTCAAGGAGCTTATAATTTAAGGTCTCCAACGCACATTCATACATACACATACTAGGGCCATATTAGACAGAGCCAATTAAACTACTCTTTCGTGTGGGGGAGGTAACCGGAGCACCCAGAGGAACCCTACACAGGCATAGGGAGAACATGCAAACTCCAGGCAGATAGTTCTATGTTTGGGATTCAAACCAACAATCCTAGTCCTACCAGGCAGAGGTGCAAACCACTTAGCAATCCTGCTGTCCAATTCTTGAATATTTTTATCATCGATTTTCCAATCCTATAGGAAAGGCCTTCCAGTCTTCCATTTTTAACAGGAATTCATTTAAAAGCGGATCTCCACCCTAAAGTGAAGTTCCACTGATCGGAACCCTCCCCCTCTCCGGTGTCACATTTGACACCTTTCAGGGGGAGGGGGGTGCAGATACCTGTCTAAAGACAGGTATTTGCACCTACTTCCGGCCCGTAGTCTCAGGAAAAAGATGGGTTTTTTCCCGTTGTGTGCTGGGAACTCTTGGTTCCCAGCACACAGCGGGAGCCAATCGGCGGGCGCAGCGCGACTCACGCATGCGCCGTAGGGAATCGGGCAGTGAAGCCGGAGCGCTTCACTTCCTGGTTCCCTCACCGTGGATGGAGGGGGGAGCTCGTATTCTGCTGCGGACGCCGCTGGACTCCAGGACAGGTAAGTGTCCTAATATTAAAAGTCAGCAGCTGCAGTATTTGTAGCTGCTGGCTTTTTATATATTTTTTTAGTGGACCATCCACTTAAATTACTCACACCTAGGCGTTTTGTCGCCCTACGGCCGACGCTACAATACGCCGGACCATCGGATTTACATTATTCTCTATGGAGATTGTTCACATCTCCCAACGCCGTACGTCGAAAGAACGCCGAACTTCAAACAAGTCCCGGACCGTTTTCCGACGCGCGTATCGGGCTGCTTTGGCGTTCCGCATAGCCGACAATACAATGTAAAAAAAAAGACGCAGTTAAAAACGTTAACGCAAATCGTGGGACAAAACGCCTATTTTTTGTCACCGCAAAACACCTACGAGAAGGTGTGAATGCAGCCTCAGAGTACCAGGAGCTTATTTGCAGCTTTATTTACAATCAAGTTTGTATTAGAGGAATACACTGTATATCTCTCAAAAAACAACTGACTGTCCAGAAACTGTTAAAGAATACTGACATTTGTTAAATTTTTTTAATTGGCTCAATAGGAACGTGGAAGGCAAAAAAGAAGAAATCCCGACAGGGTTTCAGCCATTCCCTAATCTGTCCATAATACAAATAAATAGCAATGTGTACTATAAGTGTGAAAAATCAACCTATAAAGAAGGTATAAGACATGGAAAACCTACAAAAGCACAAGAAAGATTACACCAAAACACACACCTGAATGAGGAGGGTGAAAATCGGAGTGCTGGTCATAGTCACACAACTCAGTTTTTTATTCACCTCATCAGCTGTAAGAGAAAAAACAAATTTAAGGTGAATATCAAGTTAAGAAAAAATAAATAAATGTGAGGTACATAATTGCAACATATTCATAGCCCCGAGTTTTATCCACTGAATACCCTATAAGTACAGAAAAATACAAGTTGATTTGCTAGGTATGCACACAGCACCTAAGTTGTAGGCTGCTAACACACAGCAATTGTGTGAACCGGGAGGTGTTCATTTTGCTAAACTATTTAACCACTCCCACTCTGATTTACACAACAAATGCCAATCTAGATATAACATAAAAACACAATATATATTGATATGCGTCTCACTCCTTGTGAATAAATCCCTCCTAACATCAACAATGATGGGGGGTTACCATGAAGTGATAATGTGTTTATAGCAAACAAAATACATATATATAACATGCCATATCAAAGTTCTAAGGTGCTTAATGAAAGTCCAATGTGCTATAAATAGTCCAAGAAATACAAAAGACGTGTGCTAAATGAATAAAAGAAACAATAATTAGATTGCCTTCAAAGATGTCCAAAAGTGCAATGTGCTTGTAAACAGTCCAAAAAAAAGTGCTGCATAAAAAGTGCTGATAGAGGTAATCCCATCGACCCAGCTGCCCGTGCGGGGGCCTCCCCGGATCTTCCGCTCATATGGGTAGAACAGTTTTGATACATTGGAGTTGAAATTGCTGGGAAAGCCACTGATTATATGTCTCTGAACTTGTCCACGGTACTCCAAGGCCTCGTACACACGAGCGGAGATGTCCGCTGAAAACGGTCCGATGGACCGTTTCAGCAGACATCTCCGATCGTGTGTATGGGCTAGCGGACAGATTTGTCCACCCGACAGATTTTAAAGCATGCTTTGAAATCTATCGGGTGGGAATGTGTCCGCCCGACATGTCTGCTGGTTAGTACACTTACCAGCAGACATGTCGTCCCGCACCGCCGCCGCCGCCGAATGGATTCGGCGCATGCGCGGAAGTGTTTTACTTCCTGGTGCGGTGACGTGGCGGCGTCAACGTCACCGCCACGTCACCGCGCCGTCCGCCGGCGGGGAATTTGATCCGATGGTGTGTACACGCCATCGGACCAAACTCCAGATCGGACATATGCGATAGAAACGGTCCGCGGACCGTTTTTCATCGTATATGTCCGATCGTGTGTACGAGGCCTAAGAGGTTCGGCTAAAGCTAAAGGCATGGGAGTCCCTACCACTATATCTGTTTGGCCTGTATTAATCTAAATTAAAATGAAGGTTCTGCTAAAATTTGCCCACCTTTGTCTGGGGCCCTCAATCCCCAAGGTACAAGTGGGCCACACTGATGCGCCCTGCCTCTTAAGGTGGACTGGCATTCCTAGACTTCCATAAATATTTCTTGGCCACCCAACTGGTCAATGCAGTGTGGTAGCTGGACCAGACCAAATCAGTAGTGTTACCTGAAGCGGCTGTGGTGCAGTCTCTCTAAACTCTAAAATTCCTACTTTTCCGTGGCCCACTTGCCCCGTATGCACTAATCTATGATCACTACCTTGCGGGCATGGGGAGCTGGTCTCAGACTTGAACGTTATCCCGCAGAGGCACATTCTCCAAATGATCCACTATGGTGCAGCCCCACGCCTGAACTAAATTTAATATAAAAAATACTTTCCCAAATAATTCATGGCAACTCTCTAATTCCAATGCCACTCTTATGCTCTAAATTTAATATCCCAGAATCATATTTCTTTAGATACCTACAACTCTCCCATGCCTTCAGCCGACAGTTCTCCCACACTAACCCCCAGCTCATACAAGCCTCTCTTGAAGAGGCCCCGAGGCTGGACTGCACCAAAAAAAAAAAAAAAACACCTTCTCAGATATACTTGCATCTCATTAGATTTTTACAACAAGATCTGGAGGAACTCCGGGTCCGATGGCTCTAGGACGTCCTGGAACTCGACCACGATGATTTCTGGGACTTTCCATTCCGGTCCTTGGTCTCCATTAGAGACTGCCTGATACAGTTTAAGCTGATCCACCAAGCGTACTTTACCCCCTATAGGCTACATAAATTGGGCTCCAATTTTTCCCCGGAATGTTGGAGATGTGGGGGAACCCCAGGGGACTTTACTCATATTCTGGACCTGCCCAGCTATCACCGGGTTCTGGAATGAAGTGATGTCATGCTTCTGTCTAATTACCCCTTAAAGCCTTCTATATCAGTCTGCCGGTTGGGACTTGTTGAACAGTTGATTCCCACTGTCGCAGGATGCACCATGGTGAGCCTTCTACTGTTTTATGCCAGAAAAAGACACCTACGATATTTGCTATTTAAAAGCAGCTGATGAAAGAGAGCCTACCCCTGTACAAGGATACATACTCCAACAGAGGCTGTCCTAAGAAATACCAGGAAGTGTGGTTTAAATGGTTAGAGGAACCGTCCATGGCATAAGTGGGGGCAGTAGAATCTGACTAAATAGCAGCCCCCCTTGTCTGAACCCCTATATAGCAATACCTTCTCCACGAAGGTTAGTATTTGTGAGGAAGTTATGTTTTATGTCATTTGCGATTTGAACATACGGAGCACAAGGTTGGCAACTACGCTAAATTTCACATCATTTGTGGGATTCACACCCCGTTTAGCGTAATGGTGACTGACACTTGATTGAAATGTGAATATCTACTGATGTAAACTTTCGTAACCCATGTGGGGGTCACTATTGTGCCTTTTTCTTGTTTGTGTTGTTTGCCTGTATGGGTCTTAAAAAATATATATATATTTTTATTGGTGTTAAACAAAAAGGACATCTCTGAGATAACACAGGAAGCATGGACAGACACAAGATAGCTCTGAATATCTGACAAGACCAACAGTTATTTTGCACTTATAAAACAGATATAACAAAATCATCCAATTGTATATTAAGGGGGTGGTAACCCCCCCCCCCCCAAAAAAGAACACCTGCAATACAAAGGCATAATGAGCTAGTATGCATAGCATACTAGCTCATTATAAAACACTCACCTTAGACCGAAGCGCCAGAGTCCCGTGATTGGACAGAGCCCCTGTAGGTCCTATGTGCATATGCATGGGGATGCATATTGGCCATCACGACGAGCTGTCAGCTTACCAGCGTTATTGGCTCTCCCTATACTACATTAGGCTGCTACCTGCGCCTATCATTTTGTGATGTTGCTGCCCTTTCTCCCCCAGTGTATTTAACTAACCTTTACTTGTTTTGAGCTTTTGTCAGCTTCCCCGGCGCGAGACATTTGTGTTCTTTTTTGGGGGGGCGCGACTGTTGGTTGCTCATCCCAGGCCATCTGCCGTCCTAGATCCTCCTGAAAAAGCGGTATTAACCACGAAACCGGTCGAGGTCGCAGATTGGCTCCACGCATCTGACCCATACGGTTTTGTTTTGTCTCAACAAATACCTCTACTGTGTCCGAATTGTGGGGGCCTGTCCCATCATTTTATTATTGTTGTATTGTTCTATTTGTAATAAATCTATTTTTTATCTGATATATGCCTCTCTATCAGTACCTTGAAAATCCCAACCAAACCCAAAACTGATCGATATAGTTTAGACACATTGGCCCAGATTCAGGTACATCTGCGCATTATTGGACCGACGTAGCGCACCGCCTTTACGTTAGACTTGCGCAATTTTGCCGCGTAATCACCCTATTCTCGTAGCTTTTGCGCAGAAAATTGCGCATGCGTAACGTTTTTTCAGAGGCGTAAGGTGGATTAATACAAATTGGGAAGAACGTGGGCGTGTTACATTGAAATGAGCCATGACCCCATGCAAATGAAGGGCCGGCCAGCCGGCTCGCGCATGCGCACTTGGAGACCATGGTCAGCTCCGCTGTGCGCATGCTCACAACTCGGGAGCGGCGCAATCAGTGAAATTGGAAATGGACTAGGGCAACGTTGTGAACTATGCAAACAGCATAAATAGACAGACACAAAAGCACTTGCATTGCAAAAGTACATCCCTTTGTCCCTTCCCATTTAACCAAGTGCGTTTGTCCTGTTGTTCGTTGCGTTGTGTTTTGTAGTTGTCAGATTAGTGTTCTGTGTGATCAAGTGTTTGTTAGTAGTTCTTTGAAAGTGTTTATTGATAAGTGTTTGAGAGACTGTTTGTTTGATATATTTCTGTTCGTTTGTTTTCTTGCTGATTTTTTGCTGTTTGTTTTTGTGACTGTTTCTTGCCGAGTGCTAGTGTGATTTTTTGGGTGTTAGTTTTCTCTTTGTGTGTGTTCTTGCTTGATTGGTTGTGCTTGTTTTTGTGAGTGATTTTTGTTGGAAGTATGACAGAGAGAAAGCGAAAGCTCAATTTTACTGTGGGGGAAAAAAGAATTCTTGCCCGGGCCATTAGCGATTATGGGCGTTTCCTCCACGGCCCAGACAGTGCCAACACCACCCCTTTCATCGGCATGAAGTTGAGGGCCTGCCCGGCTTTGACTCAAGTCCGGAGCCTGTGGTGCCAGGTAAGTATTTTTTTTAATATCAGGTGTGTAGCATGTGTGGGGGAGGGGGTGAAGGGGAATATGTGGCAAGTGTGTGGATCCTCCAACCTGTGATTGTTTTGTGTCATCCACAGATGTGCAGGAGGGTGCAGGGCCATCTGGCCTGACCGCACCATCCCCAGGACAGCAGCCTAATGAGGCCCCCCCAACAAGGCCGGAATCCGCGGAGGAGGTTCAAGAGGAGGAGAATCATGAGGAGGAGGAGTCCATGTCAGGCACTGGACGTTTGGTTTTTGAGGACTCTTCCCCTCTGGCTGGCAGCAGGCAGCCCTCCCTAAGGGGGAGCCCCCCCCTCCTCCCCCAACATGGCTCCCCTCCCAAGGGCCTCCCCTTCTCCCCGGCCACAAGCATCAGCTGGAGGCAGGATTTCATCCCAGAACACCAGGGGGTTGGCCGATCTCCTGCCCGCCACTCTGAGAAGGGACCAGTTCCTCCAGACCCGCCATCTGGGACAGGTCAGCCAGACATTGGTGCGGATGGAGGAGAGCCTGTCCTCCAAGGATACGCTGGGGAACCTGGACTTCCACTCCCGGGCTTTCACAACCTGCCTAAACAACCTGCAGACTACATCAGCAGGTGTTGGGCAGGATGTGAGGGCCCTTACCCAGGCTGTCCAGGCCAACACGTCAACACTTGGTGCTGCCCTGGACAGAATAGCCGTGGCCTTGGAGGGCAGGCCGCCAGGTGGGCAGAGATCAGGGGCTGCTCCTCCTTCCCCGGTTTTCCCCCTCCCCCATGAGTCTCCCCTGAGGAGCCGGGGCCGTGGCCGGGGGCGCCCCAGGCGTGGCTCACGTCAAGGGCAATAATTTTTTTTCCCCTCTTTTTTTTTTTGCTGGAAATTTTTTGATTTTGCTGGTAATTTTTTTTTTGGGTTGTGAATGCTGTTTGAATGTGGGGGTGACATTCCTGCCGGAAAAGGGGTGTCACCCTCAATTTTGGTGGAGAAGGGTTCCCCAGGACCAGGGAGAAGTGATCCCCAGGTCCGTGTGAATGGTGTATGAATGTACAGTGACATAATTGGAGCCTTGGCATGGCGTTGCTGCTCACAAGTCCAGCATGGTGGACTGGTGCCAATCCAATTTGATGTGGATGTGGGGTGTGTGTGCTAGGGACCACAGTGGTGTGCATGCATGCATTCTCATTGTGCCATGATTAATGTGTGTGTTTAACGTGCAAAGATGCCCAATGTGAGCTGTCTCCTGGCTGCTCTTCCCTCAGAAGACGGGGGACCCTCGGTTAGGGGGGGATTGTCTGGTTCAGGGGTCAAGTCATCACGTAGGTCAATCTGCAGGCCCTTTCTTTCTGCGAAGTTGTGCAGCATGCAACATGCACCGATGATCTGGCACACAAAGTTTGGGGAATACAAGAGGGTACCCCCAGACTTATCCAGGCATCGGAAACGTGACTTTAGGAGGCCAAAGGTGCGCTCCACCACTGCTCGTGTTTGGGCATGTGCTTGATTGTATCTTTCCTCTCCTGGGGTTTGGGGGTTCCGGATAGGAGTCATGAGATGGGGTCCCAGTGGATATGCAGAGTCACCTGTAAGGGAAAAGACAGGAGGATGTTAGTCATGCATGTGCCCCTTGTGATGTGTGCATCATGGGAGGGGATAGTCATGCCTGCCACCCATGTCACTCACCAACCAGCCAGGTGTCCCCATACACGTTCTGATCGAATTCCATTCGGATGTGGCATTGATTGTATATGTAGCCGTCATGGCTGGACCCTGGGTGTTTGGCACGGACGTGCCATATGAGGCCTTGGGCATCGACTATCACCTGTACGTTGATGGAATGCCAATGCTTCCGATTGCGGTACATGTGCTCTGTCTCCTGGGGGGGCTGGAGTGCCACATGTGTGCAATCAATGGCCCCCACAGTGCGTGGGAATCTGGCAATTCTGTAGAAATCTGTCATTGCCTTCAGCCGCAGGTCCTCAGTGGTGGGTTTGATGATTTGGTTGGCCATGTGTCTGAGGATTGCAGGGACAACCTGGTGCACACATCTGCTCATGGAGGATTGTGACATCCCAGCCACCACTCCACTTGTACGCTGAAAAGAGCCACTGGCAAGGAAATGGAGTGTTGCCATGACCTTGACCAGTGGCTGCACTGCATGTGAGCGTTGTGTTGGGCTGGTGATGTCCTCCTGCAGGGTTGTGGTTAATTCCAGGATGACATGAGGGGTGAATCTGAAGATGCGATACACCTCAGAATCACTCATGCCAAACAGGTCTATGCGGGTGCGGTATATCCTCTCCCGTGCCATCCTCCGTGCCCTCATCCTTCTTTGTTCATCTAAAGTCAGTAGTATAGCTATGTGCAACGATGCCCCTCGCATGTTGGCATACAGATTGTTGTGCAACACGTGTGACTGCTGAGCTCCTCACTAACAGTGTTGCTTTATCAACAAGTAGACTTTTTTTCTCTTTTTAGACCAGCTTTTATATGCTCTAATTTTAGACAGGACATTTTGCTGTTGCGCACACTGCGTAGCCTGCGCTGCCCCAATGTTCTTTTGTGGATCCCCGTAAGTCCCTCATTAGCATATTTGACTAGCAAATCAATGGTCTGTCTAGCGCACTTTTGCGCGGACGGATGCGACAGTCTAACGAAATTACGCGGGTCAAAAAAAAGTAGATTTTTTGCGTATCTCGTTCTGGGGATGCCGTGCATCGAAACGCACGCACACATTTCGACTTACGCACGCGCATCTCCTGTTGCACAGGCGTAATCGCTCTGTGAATCTGGGCCATAGTGTCAAGCAGCTTTGTTGTCTCCAACTATATGGTCTCCCCTCTTCCAGATTGAAGTTTGATTTTTGAAGGATCACAATCCAATCCAAGGCTTCCAAATTACAACAGGCCTGGCCCGGTTATTCCTGCAATTTCTCCTCAGAAGGGACAAAGAAGAGTAGCTTGTCCAAATAGGGGAATACCACAATTCCCTGAAGATAGAGAGGAACGAGGGCTTCCACCATTATTTTTGTAAAAATTTGTGAGACAGATGAAAGACCAAAAGAGAGGGCCTTGAATTGTAGATGCAGCACTTACTTCCCCATCTTAACTGCCAGCCTGAGGAACTTTTGAGACTGAGAGGCTATAGGAAACATGCAGGTATGCATCGCTTGATGCCATGAAGCATTCCTTGGTTAACAGATTTCTGACCGTAAAGATCGAGTCCATGTGAAATGTTCTGTATAGGACTGACTTGTTTATTGGTTTCAAGATGAGAATAAGACGGATGCTTCCAGATGGTTTCCAGAAAAATGTGGGGATAGAAACCCGTTCCTCTGGAGATACTTGAATCACAACCCCCTGTTGCATCAGATCCTTTAATAGGTTTTTCGTAGCTAGGGCTTTTGATGTGTCCCATGGTAGGTTTGTTACATGGTATCTTTCTGGAGGAGAATTTGAACACTCGATTTTGTATCCCTGGGACAGCATGTCTAGAATATATTGTTTTTCTGTCATGCTTGCACAGTAAGGGAGGAATTATTGCAGCCTTCCTCCCACTGGCAATTAAAGAAAAGGGCATTCCCTCTGTATTTGACCTCCTGCGCTGACCAATTTCTTCTTTTCTCCTGGGGGGTTACTACCTTGTTCCTGAGCCTTTTGAGGTTGAAAAAATTGATTGGCCGGTTGCTTTTTCTTCTTAATGGGGAAAGATCTTTGTCAGTTGTCCTATCTAGCACTGAATCTAAATCAGAATTAAATAAACGATCTCCCATAAACAGAATACCACAGTGTTTACTTGGATACTGCATCCCCTGGCCAGGTCTTTAACCACAGGGCTCTCCTGGCTGAGTTAGTTAAGGCTGCAGATTTTGCCATCATGCTCATCGATTCTGCAGACGCATCTGCAATGTAAGCTACAGTCGCTGACAGGGTTGAGAAAGAATCAAGGATTTCTTGCTTGGGTGATTCTGCTATGTGGGCTTTTAGCTGGTTTAACCAGTACTCCATATTTCTAAAAACGCAAGTAGTAGCCATAGCCGGCTTAAAGGAACACTAAAGGTTTGTTTTTTATTAGTTCAATTGATTGCTGTAAGCTAGAGCATTTAAATATCACTTACCTTGTTTTTCCTTTTGACCTTCAAAATACAGTAATCCAGGTTTAAAAATGCCATTTCCGGTCTCTCCTCTTCTTGCTTTCCACCAGCACCTGAGCTGTTTTGCATGGTGGAAAGCAGACGTGCTCACCCCCTCGCTATGACTACAGCCCTGCGTGAAGATGCTCTCTTATCCCTCACAGGCATGGAGGCTAAGCCTAATGGGAACTGTAGTTCCCATTAGGCTGTGATGTAGCAAGAATGAATGCTCACCGCAAACCAGGAAGTCCGTGAGAATAACAATTCAGGAGTGACAGAGGTGAATAAAACAGCTCAATTTCAACAGGTATCAAACTAGTTATAATGCAAAACATTACTTTTTACTTTATCAGCTACTGTCAGACTATAATTTAAGAGGAAAATATTTTTGTCTTTACAACCCCTTTAAGATTGCCCATGATAGATTTCCAAGCCCTCTTAAAGTGGAGTTCCTACCATTTTTGTATGTTTGTTTGTGCTGCATGCCCTAATCTCATAGTGTTCAGAATGGACAATTTTTATTTATTTTGTTGCTTGTAAATACTTTTATTTTGTAGCCCTTCATTACTTCCTCCTCCTTATTAGCCTAGGCTATCAAGTCACATGGCTATTTGCAAGGGTTTTTGGCATAGGCATCATGTTTCCCAGTAGTCCTTGCAAACCTGACTGAAACCTATTACATTGCTTGTGCAGCACTGAGCATGTGCGAGATATGCAAAGCTGAAATCTAGGAAGTCATACAGTCTGGCTTCATGATGCCCACACTTAAGATGGCCACGGTCTATTTCTAGATTATAATCTAAATGCTGTAACAACCTAACAAAACGGACCTTAGTTTACAGACTAACTTTACTAGAATACATTAAGCTTGTGTATTACAGGGGTATTTATATTTAAAAAGTGAAATTGTGGGTGGAACTCCCCTTTAAGTTGTTGATACATCCTTTGGTCAATGGGAACTTTTATTCCTATTATTCCCATGTCCTTAAATGCCAGGTCAGTGGATCTGGATACTTGGGAAAAGGCTGCATCCAGTTTAGGAACCTCATGTCCAGGGCCGGATTAACATAGGGGCTATTGGAGCAGTAGTTCCAGCTCCCTTCCTCAAGATAGGCCCATTGGACAAAAAAAAAGTGTTGTCAAATTTGTTTATTGGGTTTAAAGTAAAGAGAAAACAGTAGATACAATTGGCAATAAAAGATTACAGAAAAAGAAAAAAAATGGTATTATGTAATAAAAGTATTTGAAACATAGAATAATCTAATAAATATTTGTAGATCCTATGAGAAATATTAAAGGAATCATCAAAGCAGGTTAAAGTCAAACCAATCATGTTAGTCTATTACATTTGAACTCATATAGAATATTATAGAATCTGGACGCCCTCTGCCTTGGGAGCTTCAGCCCCTACCACCGGGTCCTAATGTACAGGTTCGGAGCCATCCTTGGATTATCCGACTATCTGGCCACTGGTCACCCTGACGGGTAAGCAGACGCTCCTTTTACTTGTGTATCCACCATGATATATCTATTGTCGCTTAATGTTAAGGGCCTTAACTCTAATATTAAGCGAAGTCCTACACAAGTTCAAACGGTCTAAGGCAGACATTATCTTCACTCAGGAGACACACCTCACCAAGTCCGGTAACATGGTCTTCGCTCTCAAACACTTTCCCCAAATATACCTTGCTTCTAGCACACGAAAGCGGGCAGGCATGGCGATCCTTTTTTTTAGGCAGGGCTCCTCCTTCCAATTGCAATCCCTGTATTCAGACCCACAAGGCCACTTCCTCATCCTCCGAGGCACCTGGAAAGGTTCTGACCTTACTCTATGTAACATTTATGCCCCGAATGTCAATCAAAACTCTTTTCTTTCCAAGGTTTATAAACGTCTATTTTCAGTGCCTCACCAATATCTGGTCATAAGAGGGGACTTCAACTTGACCTATTCCCCTGGCCTGGATAGGCTTTCCCCAGGAGGTGGACAACCCCCCCAGGCCAATGACTGGAAACCTACACTCTTCCGCCAACTGACCAGACAGTATGCCTTGTTTGACCCCTGGCGAGCCACGTACCCTTGCGCTAAACTATTCACCTTCTACTCCCACCCCCACAAGTCCCATTCCCGTCTAGATAATTTTTTTGTTAATGCCCCAACCCGAGAGCTTGTACTGACTTGGACATTCAAGCTATATCATGGTCTGATCATGCCCCGATTAAACTCTCCCTAGCACTTTCACCAGGATCCTTTAGAGCTTGTCATTGTCGCTTAAACAAACTTTTGCTTAAACATGACTCCTCCAAAACGGAACTGGAGCAAACCTTGAAGTATTACTTCGCTGAAAACGGCTCTCCTGAGGTCTCCCTTGCCTCCCTCTGGGAAGGACATAATGCGGTCTTCCGGGGTCAGTGCATATCGCTCTCCTCTGCTTTAAAACGTAATGCTAATGCTGCTCGCCAGCTCTTGCTAGATAAGCTCCGGCAATTGGAATCCCGTTTGCTGCCCTCCCCATCCCTAGCCACCCTTAGGGCTTTGGTAAGCACTAGAGCTGGACTGCGGGATATTGACTTGGGGAAGACTGAGAAAGCTCTCCTTCGACAAACTTATTATGACAAAGCCAACAAACCGCATACTCTTCTGGCTAGGCAACTCCAAGACTGAGCCGCCGCTGCTGCTTCGCCGGTTGCTCTTAAGGACGCAACTGGCACCCTACAATCCCACCCTTCTAAAATTGCCCAGTTATTTCGCGATTACTATTCGACTCTCTATAATGATCCAAGTCTTCCGCATAATCCCGCGCCTCCTGAGCTTTCGCAGGCCATTCACTCTTACTTAGCAGACTGTGATCTCCCTGCTCTCGCCCCTTCCGCCCTAGCCAGCCTTAATTCCTCCATCACGGAGGAGGAAGTAATCGATATGATTAAGGCCCTCCCGAACAACAAAGCCCCTGGACCTGACGGTTTATCGTACCTTGACTACAAGACTTTCCTACCACTTCTCCCCCACATTACCCCTCTATTTAAACGCTTTTATGACCAACTCCCCCATCCCGAGAGACATGCAGACCTCCTTCCTCACGTTGATCCCCAAACTGGGAAAGGACCATACCCTGTGCTCTAATTACAGACCAATTGCGCTCCTCAACACAGACTTAAAAATCTTTACCAAGTTATTGGCGAATAGGTTGAACAACTTCATGCCGTCACTCATCTACAAGGACCAGGTTGGGTTTATCCCCCTCCGTCCCCCTCGGCGCTAGTTAGGACCCAATTTGCCTCCTCCCCAATTTTCCCTATTTCCAATGGGACCCGACAGGGCTGCCCGCTATGTCCTCTTCTCTACGCCCTATGTATTGAGCCCCTAGCAGCACACATCAGACAAAACCCAAGCATCCGTGCCATCCCAGTTCGCACTAGGGACTTTAAGATCTCCCTGTTTGCGGACGATGTTCTGCTCACCCTTACACAACCTCAAGTCTCCCTCCCGAATTTTCATGTAGAGTTAGACCGCTAAAGGGTACTCGCGGGGTACAAAAGTAATAACTCTAAGACGGAAGCTCTCCCCCTCAATCTACCACATAGGACACTGTCTGCTCTCTCCCAAACCTTTGGTTATGCATGGAAGGCTTCTGCCTTAAAATACCTTGGTGTTTACCTTACGCCCTCCTACGACACTCTATACAAGGCCAATTTTCCCCAACTGTACACCTCCATTAGGGCCTCCTTGGCCAAATGGAAAAGCCTGAAGCTATCCCTATTTGGTCGCTTAGCGACTATTAAGATGGCGATCCTACCTAAGCTTCTCTATCTTTTTGAAACGCTGCCCATCCCTATTCCAGCCGTGCATTTAAGAGCCATCCAGGGCGACTTACGAAAGTTTTTTTGGAACTATAAGAGGCACCGGATAGCTAGATCGGTCCTGTAAGTCCCTCGCGATCAGGTTGGCCTTGCTTTCCCCAACGTCACCAAATACTACTTAGCCGCCCAGCTGCGATCTGTAGCCTCTTGGTGTACCCTCCATGCCTATACTAGATGGCGAAACTGTGGCTGGCCCCTACCCATCCTAATTCCATGCTGTGGAGTTCCGACATATCACTCAGCCTGTAACAACTTCTTGGACCGATGGCGTTATTGCGAACGCGGCGCGGCGTGCTAAAACACAATACCCCCTCACTTCCTCTGCCTCCCTGGTCCTCTTTTTTGTTTACGCCTAATATCCCAGACAGCTTGACCTTGCAGATGTCCCACTTCTGGAGGGATAGGGCCCTGTTTCGCTATGGTCAATTGGTGGATACTAGAACCAGAACTTTACGGTCTTTCCAAGACTTGAAAGAGGCTTTTGATTTGCCCAAGCAGGCTTTTTTTTAGTTATTTACAAATCCGTCATTTTGCTCAATCTCTAGTAACGAATCATCAATTCTCCCCTTCAACTGAGTTTGAGAAAATCTGTCTAGAAGGTTCATCTCCTAAAAGGTATGATCTTGCGCACCTACCAGCTCCTGACAATGGACATGTCGCCTACTGGGCCTCGGCATGTCTACATGCGCAAGTGGGAGCAGGCCTTGGGTGAGGATATACCTATCCAGGCATGGAAGCTCTAACAGCTCCATTTGTACGCTCTATAAAAGAGAATCAATATAAAATTTTGTTTCAGTGGTACCAAACTCCAGACCTACTCCACTCCATTTATCCTTCAGCTAATCGCCGCTGCTGGCGCTGCTCTGACGCGGTGGGAACGCTATATCGTACCTATTGGACCTGCTCTTTGATTGCGCCATATTGGCAGACAGTCCACTCCCTCCTCCACTCCATATTCGGTTCATCGGTCCCGTTTTGTCCTAAAAACTTTTCCTTCTGGGCCTCCCACCCCCCGCCCCTTTTTAAATATTCTAAAAAAACTCTTGGCACAGGTCCTTACGGCCGCACGGTGCTTGGTAGCCTTGAAATGGAAAAAGAAGGAACCTCCCTTCTTGTTTGAACTACACTCTAGAATCAGTGATGTCAAGAGGATGGAGTATATGACAGCTTCCCTGAATAACGCTCTGGATACCCACGACCGGGTATGGGAACTATGGAATGCGCTGGAGGCCCCGATCGCATGAAATAACCCCTGATTTGGGGGGGGGGGGCACGGCATGGTTGGGTATCCCGGGCTCTGGGTGGGTTTCTCTCCTCTTTCTTTTTTTTTTCCCCGAGACGGATGGTAGTCCTATCTTCTCTTTTTCCTCTCTCTCATTACTCCTTTTCACTTACACCGACTGCTTCTTACTTCTTTACTATGACCTATTCTTCTTTGTTTCTAAGACACACTATGGCAGGCTGGACTCTGATGATATAGATACTTGGACCTATGTTCACCAGATTGGATCTTGCTCTGACCTATCTTTAGTGGTTTGTTCTACATACTTGGCACCAGTTGTAATGCCGGAAATTCTGCTTGTCCTTCCTAGTGCTGCCCCTCCATAATGTTATACTTCCTTTTATGTTTTTTTCTTTGTCCTTTCTTTTGTTTTTCCTTTGCCTGGAAAATGTTGAAAATCAATAAAATTTAAGTTTTCAAAAAAATGTTAGGATATAAATAGAACCAGATACAATTATGATATGAACTATAGCTATGGAGAAATTGTAATTTTAGCAATGAATCGGTTTTAAAAACTGTGGTGATTTGTAGGAACAGTTTAAATTGAGCATAGGAAATACAATCCGGTTTTAAATTTAGGAGTGCGTTAGACGGATCAGGATTAATGGATTTCTTGAAATCATGAGGAATATGTCTTTCAAAGTAACTTTTTGTAACAGGGAACTCCCAGAAAATATGTAAATGTGTTCCCCGGATCACCACAGCTGCGAAAACAAAGCAGGGAATAAT
Organism: Rana kukunoris; assembly: GCA_029574335.1. Taxonomy (NCBI): domain Eukaryota; kingdom Metazoa; phylum Chordata; class Amphibia; order Anura; family Ranidae; genus Rana; species Rana kukunoris. The sequence continues at coordinate 133,385,202 of CM056057.1, read as the reverse complement.
GGGGAGCAAATTTTGCTATTCTAACAGGAACCAAATACCAGTACATGAGAACTTTACAATTTGTTTCCATAGCAAGTATATTTTGGGAGGACGTTTTAGTATTTGACCATACTTTATTCCAGGTAGATATATCTATATTGAAACCAAGGTCGTTCATCCATTTTTCACCATATGAAGGTAATTTTGCGGTAAGCTTAGTACTTAGTTGGCTATATAGTATTGAAATGAGTCCTCTTGAATGAGGATCTCGTTTACATATTCCTTCAAACTGAGTCATGTCACTTGATTTATTTATACCTTGTAAATATGGTGCAAAAACTTTTTAAATTCGTAAGTAGCGAAAAAATTTCTGATGCCGGAAGTTTATGACCTTCACGTATTTCTGAAAATGTTTTAAATGAGGCAGGTGATAAAAAGTCACAACATTGTGTTAGACCCGCTGAAATCCATCTTGTGAAGGTTCTAGGACATGTGAGGGCTGGGTAAAACTTTGAGTTTCTCATAAAAAATATAAGGGGTACATGTGGGGATTGTAAACCCTGGGTCATTTTGAATTTTTCCCAAATAGAGATTGTATGTTTAGTAATCTTATTGTCGATTATTTTGTGAGAGGAGGTGGACCAAATGAGATTTGGTATAGATATTGGGTTTGCCATCAATGGTTTCAATTACTACTCATAGTGGAATTTCATGGCTTACATGGTATTTAGGAATGTTTGCTATTTGCGCAGCATGAAAATAAGTGGCAAAGTTTGGGAAACCTACACCTCTTTTAAGTTTAGGGAGGTATATGGTGTGTGGAGAGATTCAAGATTTTAAAGTGCTCCATATAAATGGATGCGTTTTTCGTTGTAGGTTTCTGAGGAAGTAGGCTGGAATAGGAATGGTAAAACTCTAAAGAGATAACATTTTGGGTAATATATACATTTTTATAACATTTATTTTACCTAACCAAGATAAGGGGAGAGTGGACCATTGCTTTAAATAATTTGAAATTTGTCCGTAACAGTGGAGGGTAGTTGAAAAATAGGATTTTTGTACTCACCGTAAAATCCATTTCTCTGAGTTTATGGACGGACACAGGAGCGATTGACCTTAGGGTATTATCCTACCTTTTAGGAGATTGACTTGGCAGAAAAAACAGCATGTTAAGTGTTAAAACACTCCACACAGTACAGTACCTCCTAGGGGGCGGTTACCCCGGGTACATCCACCACACAAAACCTTGTGGCTGAAGGAGGCACCCGAAGATGCACTCACATCCACATTGTAAAACTTTGAGAAGGTGTTAACTGACAACCAGGTCGCTGCCTTACACACCTGTAAAACAGACGCTTAAAATCGGAAAGCCCAAGAGGCACCAATCGCCGTGGGCGCATGTGCCGTAACCAGGAAGGGAGGCGCTCGCCCCTTTCAGGCATAGGCCTGAAGCACAACCTGCCTGATCCACCTAGAAATGGTGGCCGACGAGACCGCCAGACCCTTTTTAGGACCAGTCACCGGCACAAACAGTGAATGCGACCTCCGAAACTGAGCCGTTGCAGACAGGTACACCCGTAAGGCTCGAACCACGTCCGTGAATGACCAAGTAAGGAGCCTTGCAAGACAAGGCCACCAATTTAGACACCCGTCTGACCGATGCGATTGCCACCAGAATAACCACTTTCTGGGAAAGAGTCAATAAAGGGATTTCCCTAATGCCCTCAATGTGACGTTTTTGAAGCACCGAGAGGACAAAATTCAAGTCCCACGGAGGCAGTGGAGGACACACAGGAGGGGCCACATGCTGAACCCCCTGCACAAACGTACGCATCAGTGAGTGCGTCGCCAAGGGTCGCTGAAAAAAAACAGCCAAGGCCGAAATCTGACCCTTAACCATATTTAAGGTGAGAGCCTGATCCACTCAGCGCTGTAAGAACAGCAGAATCCGGGACATCACGTATGTACGGGGGTGCCAATTCATCTCCTCACACAGAGATATAAGCCTTCCACGTACGATGGTAAATCTTTCGGGAAGTAGACTTCCGCGCTCGCAGCATGGTCGAGATTACCGAATCCCACAGACCCCGGTCCCTCAGCACCTGGCTCTCAATAGCCATGCCGTTAAAGCCAATGATTGTAAAGCAGGATGCAAGATAGGACCCTGCGAAGAAGATCCTCTCGCAGTGGCAGGCGCCACGGAACATCTGCCACCAGACGCACCAGATCCACGTACCAGGGACGGTGAGGCCAATCCGGAGCAATTAGGATTGTTGGTATCCCTTTGGCTTCCACTCCGTGCAGGAGATGAGGAAGAAGCTTCAGAGGAAGGTAGATTAGGCAATAGTGACCTCATGGAGACACCAACGCGTCTGCCCATGGGTCTCTCGACCTGGCCACAAACCGCGACACCTTCCGATTGAGTCGAGACGCCAGAAGATCCATGTCTGGAGTGCCCCATTTCAGACACAGACTCTGAAACACATCCGGGTGTAGCGACCATTCTCCTTGGTCTTGCGATTGGCGACTTACGTAGTTCTGTACACCCCGGAATGTAAACGGCCGAAAGAGCCGGAACGTTCTTTTCGGCCCACCGGAGGATGTGAGCGACTTCCGTGGCTGCAGCCGAGCTCCGTGTGCCCCCTTGATGATTGACATATGCCACAGCCGTGGCGTTGTCCGACTGAATCCTGACCGGGCGACCCTGCAGTCTCAGAGACCACTTAGAGAGGCACAGCCTGATCGCCCGGAGTTCCAGGACATTGACTGGCAGATGGGACTCTTCCCGAGTCCAGTGCCCCTGGGCTGATTGAACACCCCATACTCCCCCCCCAGCCGAAAAGACTGGCATCCGTTGTCACCACCGTCCAGTGGTACGGCAGGAATGACTTCCCGGCCCGAAGTACCGGAGCTGTCAGCCACCACACTAGGGAGGACCTGACCAGGAGACTTACCCGGACTTGGTAATCCAGACGAAGGGAGCTTGTCCCAACGCAACAGAATTTCTCTCTAACACGCGAGTGTGAAATTGAGCATACGGAACCGCCTCAAAGAAGGCCACCATCAGACCCAGAACTCGCATGCAAAAGCAAAGGGACGACCACTTCTGGGTTGCCAACCACCTCACCGCAGTTTGTAGCTTCTCCGTGGGAACAAAACCTCTTGCCTCCGAGGAATCCAGGACCTACCCCAGGTAATCCAGGCGCTGAGACCTTACCAACACCGACTTGAAAGGTGATCGACACATCCACCTCTAACTCTGAGCTTGAAGAAGCTCTCAGAAGAAGGTCGTCCAGGTAATCTACAACAGCGATTCCCGCACTGCCTCAGCAGGGCCAGAATCTGAGCGAGCACCTTGGTGAAAACCCTTGGCGCGGAAGCCAGGTTGGAATGGAGAGCCACAAATTGAAAGTGGTCCTCCCCGACAGCAAAGCGCAGAAATCTCTGGTTCTTTGCGCATATGGGGATATGCAAGTACGCGTCCTTGATATCCAAGGACGCCAGAAAATCCCCTTCATGGAGTGCCGCGACTACAGAGTGAACTGACTCCATCCTGAACTTTTGCACTTTGACAAAACAGTTGAGGGCCTTGAGATCCAGGTATGGACGGACCCCTTCCTTCTTGGGGACTACAAACAGATTGGAGTAAAACCCCTGAAATCGTTCCAGTAAAGGAACCGGCATGATCACCCCCCTGACCAGCAGATCCTGAACAGCCCCAAACAGGGCCTCCCGACGACCCGGAGGTTGGAAGGAAAAAATCTGTTTGGTGGACAAGAGAGAAACGATCTTGTACCCCGAGGAAACTACTTCGCAAACCCAGCGGTCGGAAAGAAGAGATCTCCACCCACCTGCGAAGTTGGTACCCCACCCAAAAGACGGGTGGGGGCAGCCCTTCATGCGGAAGCAGGTTTTTCTGCAGGCTTGTTGGGCTTGCGGAACAAGGGGCGCTTCTGCCCTTGTCATGGATATGCAATAGTCTGGCAGCTTACCTGTCTTCGTCTGTCTATTAAGAGGCCTGACCCTGTTCTTTTACCTTCTTATCTCCTCTCCTTCCTGTATGGCCCCACCCAGGCCATCCCAGGAAGTCTATATTAACTGTTGCACTACAGGCCTGCAGTATTGTTCAACAGTGTTGTTTGCTTAAGTTCCTGTCTGCAGTGTGCTACGATTACCTTCCTGTGTACCGTTTTTGGCTCGTCAATGACTTCTCCTGTTTGCCTGTGACTCTGACCTTTTGCCTGTCCCTCGGTTACCCCTGTTTGCCTGTTGCCCTGACCTCGACTTACCTATCACCACCGTTTGACCGGTTCGCTGTTTCTTCTCTCTCCCCGCGGCGTGTGACCTAGGGCATTACAGAGGTCGCGACCTGGACCCAGCAGCAGCGAAGGCCATCCCCACCACTAGGGGCTCTGGTATACACAAAGCTGGGTCTTAGACTCCGCTCCCTGGGCGATCTTGGGTTCACGCTTCCTCCGATAGCAGCAGTCAGATACAGGTTTCACTACCCTGTGGTGCGCCCCTGACCCCAGCGGGGTGCACTGGTCACCTGGCCACAGGTGACTTGACAGCCCTTTATCGGGCGCGTTAACCTGCAGCACCGGGCGGCTGAAAAAAACGCTTGGGGCGGTAAAAGAGGGCCCCTGCCTACGGCGAGGCTCCTTACACTTACCAGATTGTGGAAACAGAGTGCTCCTACCTTCTGTGGCATCTTTGATGATGTCATCTAGAAAGACGTTTAGGGAAAAATTTCTCAGATTTATTGCAGAAGCGGTGCATAAGTTTTCAGCAAAGTTCTAATAAATATGTACATGAAAACATATTACACACAAGTATAAATAGCATTCTGGTTCATGTGCAACTTGTTATTCATTTTGGAAGACATTGAAATATTAACCTGTGCTATGCATCCCCATCTAAATGAGGCTTTTATTTCCGTTATTCCCAAGCCAGATAAAGATTCAGAACAGGTAGAAAACTACAGACCCATCTCCTTAATCAACAATGATTTGAAAATCATTTTAGCTAACAGAATAAATTATTTTATTACCCAATACATTTATAAAGACCAAGTCGGTTTTATTCCTGAAAGACAGGGCCCGGATCAAGTCAGGCGAGCGGTTGACATTATTTCGATCCTACAATCTAAGTGGGATGGAGGTCCTGCCCAAGAGGGACTCCTCCTGTCTTTGGACCTTCAGAAGGCCTTTGATTCCCTCTCCTGGCCATATTAATTCACGGTCCTGAAACGTTGGGGGTTCGGGGAGAATTTTCTGGGACTATTGCAATCCTTGTACTCTGAACCAAAAGCGAGGGTCAAATTGCAAGGTTATTATTCTGATCCAATTAGGATTGCTAAAAGGTACTAGAGGGCAGATGCTTCCATTCGATATCTTGGAATAAATTTAACTCCCAAGTTCGAACATCTTTATCAGGCTAATTTCCCCCCCATGTTTCGCAAACTCGAAGTTGACCTCCAAACATGGGCACATCATAAAATATCTTGGTTAGGCAAAATTAACTCCATTAAGATGACGCTCTTACCTAGATTGCTTTACGTATTTAGGTCTCTCCCGATAGCAATTAAGAAAGATCAACTTAAGACTTTCCAGGGTAGAATAATTAAGTTCTTATGGGGAGGTAGGGGATATAGGCTGGCCCAAAATGTTATATATAGTCCCAAGACTCAAGGGGGATTAGGTCTCCCGAATCTATTTAGATACTATCAAGCAGCTAGGCTGGCCCAACTATCAGTCTACTCTAGACAGGAGAAACATGATTGGATGGAGATGGAGAGACAGGCAATACCTGATCGTTCATTAGATGACCTATTATGGTGTCCCCAAAAATCCAGGCCCGCCATAATGTCACCGACATTGTCTCAATCTTTCAAACTTTGGGATGATTTGAGGTATTTTCCTTCCTTAATTTCTGACGTGCGACCCTTAGCAAATCTCTTTCTTTCATAATCCCCTCTTTAACCCGGACATGGATACCGAGGCGGATACCGAGGCTTTTCATTGGTGGTTGGACAAGGGAATCTATAAAATTGGACACTTCCTTTCTACCTCTGGCCCGATCCCGTTGAAATATTGTGTGGAGAAATTGGGACTGCGGGACTCGGAGAAGGGTGGGCATTGCCAGATTTTCCAATTAGTTTCATCAATTTGGAAGAACAAGCCATACCCCCCAGACTTTACTAGCTACGAGCGCAGGTGTAGCCAAACAACAAAACAAAGAGGAGGCATATCCATAATATACATATCGCTTTCAGAACCTACATCCAAGTTTTCTTACATGGAGGCGTGGGAGAGGGACCTACGGGTGACCTGGGACCTGGAGGAATAAGGAAGGAACTAGAGCTTTTTGCTTTCAATAGATTTTTATTTTTTCAAATAAAGAATACAGATAAATTATGACAAAAGGCTGAAATTACACCATCAAAACATTCAACAAACCGGGCATAATGACAGTAACAATGACTCAATTGATTTCAAATTTCCCAACTATGGGTTGATTAAAGGAATCCAGCGAGCTTAATAACAGAGGAAGGGGCGGAAAAAGAGGTGTATATGGTAATCTTGCGCTCAGGGGAAACCTGCCTGTCCCGGACACCCCTAATGGGATCAATCTGTGTCCCAGCCAGGCGCCTCCCAATCCGCCTCCTCCTATAAATTTATTTGATGGGAAATTAGTGGGTTCGAATTTGGCTTCATTGAACCTCTAGCTCATACTAACAAAATAAGATAGGCCTATAGTGTTACCAAATTGCCCATATGAATAACCGGACGAAGAACAAAGAACATTACCTTCTGGTCATACAACTGTCTTAAAAGAATAGAAGTAAAAAAAGGAGAGAGAAAAGTGGGGGTAAGAAAGAGGGAAAGGAAGGGAAACATGAGCTTAACTTGTACTGAAGGATGCAGGTTGCGTGGGGTGTACCCCAGTCGCCAAAGGTATACCACAGTGGGATGCCCATGATCCCCACACGGCTTCAAATTTCTGATTCGTGTTTGAAAGAATGCTGGCCAGTTTTTCCTGCACCATGATCCACGAAATCTTGCGTTTTATTTCTGCAATGGAAACCCTGGGCTGTTTCCAAGCCCTTGCGATGGTAATTTTAGCCCCGAGGAGCATAAATCGGATCAGCTTCTGATTGGGCTTGGATATACCCGGAATCCGAGCATTTAGGAGAGCTACAGAAGCCGTTCTGGGGACCGAGCAACCAGTGACTGTACAAATGAGGTTAAAAATCCTCTTCCAGATTGGTCTGATTCTGGGACATTCCCACCAGACATGCACCATCGAGCCCAGGAGCTGACAACCTCTAAAGCAGCTGGGATCTGATGATGGGTAGATGGCCGCAAGCCTGGCGGGAGTCATATACCACCTCATAAGGACCTTTAAGTTTGCTTCCATCAGGGAAGTATTCAAGATTCCCTGAAAAGAATCAGAACAAGCTGCCTGCCAGGTCTCCAACTCCCACCCTATTTGGAGGTCTGCCTCCCAAGCCGTCATATAGGAAGACTTCTCAGTCGGGCGGGTGAGTGAAGAGTAGATGACAGATATTCCTCCCCTTTGTCCCATGGTCTGCCCGCACCAGAGCTCATAATCTGTAAATTTGGGAGGTAGAGGCCTATCCGTCCATAAAGTGTGTAGGAATTGTGATATTTGTTTGAATCTGAATTTTTCAGTGTCAGGGATGTCCAATTTAGTCACACAGTGGTCTAGTGTAAGAGGGCCTTTGGATGTGAAGAATTGTCCTATGCGGTACAGACCCTTATCCAACCACCAACTGAATGCTTTCCTGTCCATTCCCGGTGGGAAATCCGGGTTTTGGAATACACTGGCTAGAGGTTGACCTTTCGAAACCAGGGCAGGAAGGTTACGAAATCTATCCCAAAGGGCGTAGGATTGAGAAAGGGAGGGGGACAAAATGGGTGGTCTTCTCTTTTGGGGGCACCAGAGTAAGTGTTCTAGGGAGAACCGGGGGACAGCTTGACCCTCTATGTGGACCCAGTCTGGTTTGTCCAGTTTAGAGTAAACTACGGATAGTTGAGCTAGTCTGGCAGCTACGAAGTACTTATATAGGTGCGGTAGTCCTAGTCCTCCTCTTTTCCTATGGTTATATAGCGTGTTTTGGGGGATTCTGTAACCTGACTTGCCCCAAATGAATTTGAGTATTTCGCTTTGTAAAGTCTGCACGTGATCTTTTCTGATGGGAATGGGAAGGGAGCGGAATAGATATAAAATTCTAGGAAGTAAAGTCATCTTTATAGAGTTAATTCTGCCCAGCCAGGAAAGATCATACTTAGCCCAGTTACTCATGTCGGCCGTAAGTTTTTGGTATAGGGGAGGATAGTTATTTGTGTAAAGGGATTCTGTCCGAGCTGTTAAGGAAATCCCTAGATATTTGATAGATGAGGGACACCATTCAAATTTGAATGACTGTTGGAGGAGAGATACTGTAGGAGGTGGAAGGGATACGTTCAAGGCTTGTGATTTGGCATAATTGACTTGGAGACCTGAGAATTTAGAGAATTCCGAAATTACCTTACAAAGGTTTGGTAGGCAAGTAATAGGAGAAGTTAGAAATAGTAGTAAGTCATCGGCAAAGAGCCCACATTTATGAGTTTGATCTCCACATGAAACGCCTCGAATGTCGGGGTTCTGTCGAATGGCTATCGCTAGGGTTTCAATTGCCATTGCGAAAATGATTGGGGAGAGGGGGCATCCCTGTCTGGTACCCCTTGCTATGTCTATTGGAGAAGAGTAGTACCCTTGGATTCGAATTTGGGCCTTTGGTTTAGAATAGAGAGCTTGTATTACACCCATAAATCTTGGGCCAAAGCCCCATCGTTCTAGTAGGGGGAGAAGATATTGCCAGGACACAGAATCAAAGGCCTTCTGCAGATCAAGAGATAGGAGAAAGCCTTTTTGTTTCGGACCTCCGTCCCAGTTGGATTGCAAAATTGAGACAATGTCCACTGCCCTTCTCACTTGATCTGGGCCTTGTCGACCTGGAATAAATCCGACTTGGTCCTTGTGAATATATTTATTAATGAAAGAGGAGATACGGAGAGCTAGAATTTTTGTAAGAATTTTTAGGTCATTATTTATCAGAGAAATGGGGCGATAGTTACAGACTTCTTCTGGGTTTTTATCCGGCTTTGGGATAACCGTAATGTATGCTGTATTAAGTTGCGTACCCAGAGGGGTGCCTTGAGTTTTGGAATTAAAAAAGTTTGTCATATGTGGGACTAGGGTATCTGCAAATGACCTGTAATAGAGGGCCGACAGTCCATCTGGGCCTGGGGCCGAGCCCTTTCGGAGGCCCTTGATTACTGTCGCCACCTCTTCAACCGAGAAGGGTGCTTCCAGCCTGTCTCTATGTTCTACGTCTAAGGATGGGATGGGTAGGCTGTCCAAAAAGTTGTCAATCGAAACCCTGGGAATCTGTGGAGGGGCACTATACAGGTCAGAATAGAATGTTTCGAATGCCTCCAGGATCTTTTTAGGGTTGGATGTAGGTTCTTGACCTGCCAAGCGTATTTTGGGTAAGGAGTGAAACCTTGTTTTAGGGGACAATTTGGTCGCTAACAACTGGCCTATTTTTCCTTTTTGGGTGTAAAATTTATTGCCACTCCAGCGGAGAGATCTCTCCGCCTTCGTTGTGAGGGCTAAGTTAAGTTCTAATCTCAGCTTGTCAATATTCTCTAGTAAGGCTAAAGATGGTTTCTTTTTGTGTTGTGCCCTTAGGGTCCTATAAGACTTCTCCAGACGTACAATTTCTGCTTCGTGTTCTCTTTTGATTCGCGTGGAGATCTGAATGATCTTCCCTCTAATAGAGGCTTTATGGGCTGCCCACAGGGTCTCCGCAGAGATATCCTCAACATTGTTAATTGTGAAATATTCTTGAAGGGCTTTATTAATTTCCGTTGTAGTGGTTGGATTGGAAAGAATGGACTCATTTAGCCGCCAATGTCCGTTCCTTGCCATACCTGCTAAAGAGCGGATGGACATGATGACCATAGAATGGTCAGATAGGACTGTGTCTGATTTGGGCCTTGATCACTGCCGGAAGTACAAATGAAGGGATTAAAATATGATCGATCCTGGCATAGGTACTATGCGGGTGAGAGTAGTGAGTGTAGTCCCTCTTTGAGGGGTTAGACTCCCGCCAAACATCCGTCAACCCCCTGTCATGGAGTAGTTTGGCAATTTTCAGGCTGACCCTAGAGGGTCTAGTAAGTTGAGCGGACAGAGGTCTGGATTTGTCCAAACCCTGGTCAAAAGCCACATTGGAATCCACCCCCCAAATGACTGTACCTTCCAGAAGTGGGGTTAAAGTATCCAAGGTTAATTGGAAAAACTTGTCTTGCCCTTTGTTGGGAGAATAGTATGAGACCAGGGAGTATAGATGACCCTCAATTTTACCTTTAACCAGTATAAATCGTCCCTCTGGGTCTTTGAAGTCAGAGAGATACTCAAAGTTACAGGATTTGGAGAAAAAGATTGCGACCCCCTTGGTCTTGTTCTCGGCATTAGCCAAGTAGAAGAGGGGAAAGTGAGAGTGGACAAATTTGGGACTGTACCGCCCAGGAAAGTGGGTCTCTTGGATCATGAGAATGTCTAGTTTGAGTGATTTGTAACTATCAAAGATCTTTCGCCTTTTGACTGGGGAGTTCAGGCCTTGAACATTATGTGTGGCTATGTTGAGGGAGCTCTGTACGTGGTCAGCCATGGGGAACTGAAAAGCAACTCTGTCTGTCTCTACCTCCACTCACCCTGAGATGTCTTCTGTCCTCCCAACCTTGCCATTTGTCAGGATGGATGACTGGCAGCCCAGTGGACATTCCTCGATCGTAGGTACTGCAAGCTGAAAAATAATAAATGGTTAGGCTCATGTGGGAAAGATGGGGAATAGAAAAGGAAAGGACAGATTCGAAAGAGAGAAAGAAGTGGTGAAGAAGACTCCCAATCCAACTAAGGAAAAAGAGAAAAAATAAGAAAAAATACATTCTCGGGGAGGGGAGATGCTCCTCGAGAATTTCTACCAAGGTAGATCAAAAAAGGGCTTGCTCCAAATGCGAACAAGCGACCTCGCCCCCAGAAACCTTCTGGAGTCTAAGGGAGAGGTGGAGGTACATGGGGCCCACCCCAGCCAGGGCGCCCCTGAAAAATTGGTTACAACAACTATCAAAAACGAAAACGGAAGGAATTGAGTAATTCTAAACCCAGTTTGGTCGGATCTAAATCCGATCCGGATGTCCCCCCGTCCCCCCCCCAACGGGGATCGAGGAGGAGGGGACCTCAGAAGCAAGGTGGGGACAATCCCCTGCGGAAAAATTAGAATAAATGAAGAGATCTTTTTAGCAGGAGAAATACTGTTGAAATGTCAATTATCCAAAAAGTTGATTCTTCTGATCAGAGAACGTCTAAATCTCAGGCATAGGACCGACCAAAAATCTTGAAAGTTCAAGGAGTATATGACCAATGTGTCAACCGAGATCTGGGTAAGTGGGTCCACTGTCTCTAGCTTTCTTAGATCTCGACCTGGTCCAGAGTAGGGAATTAGGGCTGGTGGGGGTCGGTCTCTTGGAGGTGTTTGGGATGCTATGAGAAGTATCCATGGCGGGTTCTTGCGAGATGAGCTTAAGGCGCTGTAGTAGTCTTTCTCCATCAGGAAAATTTGAGAAGGAGTAGTTTTTCCCTTTATCCGAGAACTTGACCGCAAAGGGGAATGCCCATTTATATTTTATATCCTTTTGGACCAGGACTAGGAGTAGCGGCTTTAATGACCGTCTTCGCTGCATTGTGGAGGGAGAAAGGTCTGCGTATATTTGGACGGGATGACCTTGGCACAAAACACTGGGCACAGAACGTGCTAGTCTCATGACTTCATCCTTTACAGCGTAAAAGTGGGGTTTGGCGATGATGTCCCGCGGTGAGCCGTCCTTTCTGGGTGGTCCCAGGGCTCTGTGGGCTCTATCCAGCTCTAAGCGAACTTGAGGGATGTTTGGAATCAAGTTCTGGATCAAATTTTGTACCGCTGCTGTAGTGTCAGTGATGGATTCGGGCAGTCCCCTGATCCGGAAATTGTATCTCCTGGATCTGCTCTCCAACTCGTCGATCCTGGAAAGGGCCACATCCAATTGCTCCTGTACTGTATGAATATGTTCTGAGTTCTGGTCTGTGGCTGCCACCGTTTGATCAAGCTTGTCTTCTATCGCTTCAATTCTGGTGCCCAGATTCTGGAAATCTGCTTTCAAATCTCCTGTTATTTTGGTAGCAGTCTGAGCGAGTCCCCTATCCAGGAGTTCAGCCAGAGCCTGATATAAGTCAGTCACAGAGAATGCAGACGCTGCTGACAGGGTGCTGACAGAGAATTGAGCAGGCTGGCTCCTTATGTTAGGTCCTATGAGGGGTAGTGCAGAGCCCTCCCTATTTATGCCCTCCATATTACTGCCTGCCAGGGTTTCTGTGGGAATTGTTGAGGGGGACATGTCCTGCTGGTAACTTACTTGGACCAGTGGGGTAAAAGGCAGGGGTACCATATTTGAAAAAATCCTTCCCTCAGGCATCTCCTCAGCTCCGTTCTTGTGAGGTGCTGCAGCGGCGGCCATCTTGGATTTTTGCCGTTTTTTCAAATGAATAAAATGCGGCTTTAAAGTGTCCCTTTAAAAAAATTATGATGATAGGGGGGTGCCCTGATGTCTGGGGAAGCCGTGTGTGGTGATAGTTCCCCTTCCAGCCCGTTTTTGGCTGACTTATGGGCGCCGCTGGTCTGGGGTGGTGAGGAGCTCCCGGCTCAAGCAGCCATCTTCAGAGCTCCGCGCATGCGCCTCCGAACTAGAGCTTTTTAAAGGTCTTGTTAATATTTCTCTGATAGAAGCTAATCTGAAAGTTTTGATGAGATGGTATCTAGTCCCCAGTAGGCTGGCAGCAATGTTCCCGGACGCATCCCCACTATGTTTCCGAGATTGTCAAACCCAGGGTTCCAGGTTACATATTTGGTGGGAATGTCCAAGAATCAGAGGATTCTAGAACAAAATCTTCAACCTCATTAGGAAAGTAACCGGCATTCCTGTAGAGAAATCCCCCCAAACAGCTTTACTTGGGATCCCTGTCCCCCAAGCTCTTAAATACATTCAAAAACTAAGCCTTCATGCTTCTAAGAGCAACAATTACATTGGCTGGAGCTTTGAAACAGCCACTAGTCTCTGTTTTGATGGCCAAGAGGAAAATCTCTTGGATTATGCACCAAGAGAAAATGGTCAGATCAATACTAAACTCCACTAAAATTTTTGAGGCATATCCTTTTTCCCAGGAATTTCAACGACTCATGCAAATGTTTGACATCTGTAGCTGGCAACACTCTTACCTTCTCTCTTTTCTGCTCCTGTTTTTTTTTTCTTCTACACTGTTGAATAGCAGTCAGTCTCCATTTTACTCACATTAGAGATTATTTTTTCTACGGTAACACGACCATAGGAGAAGATGTATATTTCGGATGATATCTTCAAGATATTCCAGGTTTCAATGAGCCACTGGAATATAACAATGTATTTCTCAATCTGGGACTGTCTCGCGGCTCTGGAGGCCTCAGTTATTCTGGAGTCGGGAGTCCAGTCTTGCCCTTAACAGGCACAATCTAAGAATTTAACATTTTTTGTCGGCCCCCGACACAGTGTGAACCCATAGTTGGTGTCGGGACGGACGTTGATAGTAGGTGCCTTTATCAGGTATTCTACTTTCTCGCGATTTTTGGTTCAAAGTACAGTCCTATTTTATGTAGGAGTATTGATTTTTTTTTCTCTAAAAGTTGAATACTTTATTCTGTTCTGTATGTATATAATTCTACCCCAGGATGTTCTTGGTGGCATTCAAAATGTACTGCACTGCTCTTCAATAAAACTCTCTTGAAAAAAAAAAAAAAAGAAATATTAACCTGTGAGCCCCTTTTTCCTGGTCCTTTTTATACATACGATTTAGGATCATATCTCCCAGTTGCTTACTTACAATGGAGATTATTGTTAATTAATCACAAACCATGTTACTTCTCATTGAATGGTTTATTTTGGATGCAAACCTTTAGGCCGAATCCTTTTGGATATTCACTCTCATAAAGATTTTTTACACTATATTTGAATTTATTTTGCACATATTCACTTGTTTCATATCATGTGACAGTATCTGCATTGTGTACATATTTTCCACATTTTGTATGTAAAGTGATTGCTTGATATATATCAATCACGCTGATGGTTCAGGTAATGATCCAGCATCACATCTATTGACCTTCACTTTATATATACATTTCTTTCCTTTAAATTCATTTCATCTTATTGGACTTTTTGATTGATTGCATACATTTGCTTGTTCCACAATACATGACAGGACTGTTTTGTGTACAGACATATACACATTTATCTATCACGCTGATGGTTTATGTTTATGATCTTTAGCATCACACTTACTCACACTCACTAGGATCACTTCATTGCCCTCTGAGGCCAATTGTTTGTGCAAGCACTGTGTGCATCTTAACCACATTCCCTTTCACATCCCCGGTTCCTTTTGGGACACAGCAGACACCTTCACTTGTTTTCATTTACATGTGCGAATCAGATGCGTGCCCATAGAAGATAATGGGCCTGAATTCGTACCTGAGCCACACCGCAATGCCTAGAAAAGGCCCAGTTTTTAGGGCAATGCGCAGTGTGAATGCATCGCACATATGTAAACCAGCCTCATTAAAATCAATGAATTTTATAATGTTATGTGAATTGGATGCGGTTTAATTTGCATAGGTGTGAACCCGGCCTTTAAAAGAATAAAAAAAAAAATAACGAAAAAAAAAATAAAAAAAAAAACACATGTACATGAAAAAAAAAAAAAAAAAAAAGGAGTATTTAAGGGCTTACCCCAAGTTCTTCCTCTAAAACTCCTTCCACGGTTTGTTGAAATCGGAAGAAACACATTTCCTATCCACCGCGTCACTGCACAGAGCAGCTTCCGATCTACTGATGCTTTGTACAGACGTGTCACAGCCAACTGCGACAAAGACGTGCTGGAATCCTTGTGCCGATTACCATCTGAATCTAAAGGGGGCATTATCCTTTGGATCTAACAGATCAAAAAAAAAAAAGGAGTTAAAGTATATGAAGCTTTTTAGTTTTGGATAGCATAGGAAATTATTAAAACACCTGTGTTTTTCCTTTTGCGGTCTGTGTCCTATTTGAGAAATTTGCATTTACTTTCTGTCCCAAAGAGACTACAGGAAGTGAAAAACTAGATCTTTTCAAAGTAAGGGAAATTTGTGCTTAGATTGTTGTCATTACGACAGGTTTTCTCATTGGAAAATTTGCCCTCACCTGTTCCAACAACAACAAAAAAAAGAGTGCATATCCTCAGTGGGGGAAAAGTCAGCAATAAAAACCTAGCAGGGATTATAACTCTTCCCTACTCAATACAAAATTTGAAAAAATAAATAAAAAGTTTTTGGTTTTAGACACATTTGAAGCAATTAACAGCACTATAGATACATACACACACACACACACACACACACGACAGACATGAGCTGTGTCCCAGAATAAATAAGTAGCACTACCCCGAAGGAGCTGCTGGTTTAGATTTGGGCGTGCAGTTACTTTACTGTTCCATATGCTCGTTTCAGGGGTTATCCTTGAAGAGTTGACCACAAAAATGTCGTCACCAAACACAAAGTCTCTTTCAAGGCTTTTATTGAACAAAGTCCAACAGAGGGCCAACAGAGGGGTAGAGGCATAGGGAAAGTCTCAGGTACCTTTGCTTTGCGGATCACGGGTACAACTTAAATCCAGAGGATTAATTCAGTTCCACACTGGATTTCAGCCACCACCAGATAGGCCTACTCTCACTGGCCTAGCAGCTGGTGCGAAGCTTGTCAAAGTCTCTGCCACAGACTTGATAAGTGTTGTCAGGACGATCTTCTGCCACAAAAAAGATCATGTAACCACTCGCACACTTTGTATAGTTCCAATAAAAGTACACAACTCACGGTGCCAAGAAACTTTCAGCCTGGCCGGCAGAACCGTGAGGTAAATTTGCCAGGATACATCCTTCAATTGAATTCCACCGGTTCAGCTTCCTCCCGTAGGCAAGGTAGTGAAGGACCACCCCTGGATTAGTAGGCCCCAGAAACTCCTGGGCCTACTCTCAGTTGTGAGGCCTTGGACCAGCCGGCCCCAAGACTACAAAACAGCTCACACATCCCTGAGGCCAGGAGGACCATCAGGTCAGGATCCAAGAACCCACCAAAACGGCGTCTTTTCCTTAAGTACCCCTCCCCAGACTGCACAGCGGGTTGACCACACCCTCTGAGCTGCTTCTGGGAAAGATGCCCAATGCATCCAGCCTGCTGCCTTTCCAACCTTGAACCGTTGTAACAGCGACACCCACCGTCAAGGGGAAAATTGTGCAACCCAGCTGAACTGAAACAGAACCAACAATTTAGCATAATCCTTCTGAGCTAAACTACTGCTCAGACAACTAAAATGTAACACATAGCGCCTACTAAATGGGAGCACGGTGCTACAAAAACATGGAATAAAATTAACTACAGAGGGCAACTTGTTCCTTCACACTTCTCCGAATTCCTCCTCTTGGTTTGAAAAATAGCACAAAGACCTAGGTATACCACATCTACCATCCATGTGACTGCAGTCAAACTGTCCACTAAGGCCTTATATACACTGCTGCTGGTAAATGGACGTTTAGGAGCAGTTAGGCATTTTTTTTTTTCAAACTGCTCCTGAACTCTCCTCTAGGTTATCTTATCAGTATATGTACACAGGGTTGTTTACAGTCGTTTCTAGGTAGTTGAGTTTAGAGACTTTTTTTGGAATGCAAAAAAATGGGTTCAGAAGCTGAGTTTAGAGGCATTTCAAGCACCAAACGCGGTAACTCGCGTTTCGTTAAATGGCGTTTTTTTTATTTTTGGCTATTTTGAAACGCTTCTAAAACGTAAACATGCCATGTAAACGTGGCAAAACAGACGTTTTAAACGTGGGTTACCATCTGTCAAGGTAAATCGTTCAGGAGAGGTTGTAAAACTATGTTTTTTCAGCTCTTTAGCTCCACCCTTTGGGTATGCTAATGTTGTTGTGCTTAGTGAGCATTGATGCGTGTTTTGTACTTTGGACTTTTGTACACACATTCGGAAAATCTGACAGACAATTTGTTTGCGGAGAATTTGAAAGCATGCTATTCAACATTTGTCCGGAAAATCCAACAACAATTGTTCGATGGAGCATACAAATGGACGATCATGTGTACAAGGCTTTAGGCTTCATGTACACGGAACATTTTTGTGCTTGTTGGCCGACAATTGTGTGCCGTTTGTATGCAAGACAAATTCCTGGCCAGCGCCCTTCGGACAAAAGTCCTACGCTTTGTCTGCGGAAAATCCAATTGTGTGTATGAGACTTTAGGGCCACCCTGCTACTTTTTATTTACTGGTTCCAAAATAGCACATCTTACTTCTGAAATTGTATGTTACGCTCACACCTGAGCGTAGCGTTTTCGGTCGTTTTTTCATGCGTATTCACACGTATTCGCACATTTACATACAGCGTTGTCCGACGTTTTTGAACTTCGTCGTTTTTTATTTTAGCCAATAGGAAAAATGATCATCTCTTTCATCACTTGTTGCTATGTTTGTAGATTTTTTTATCTTCTTCCTGGGTGAAATGTTCCATTTCCCAGAACAGATTAAAGCGACAAAAAAGCCTGTAGAAACGCTCGTTGTCACGCTAGAATCTAGCGTTTCCATTCGTTTCTATGGGAATACAAACGTTCTAAAACGCCAAAATCCGCGCGGTGCAGAACTTGTTTGAGCTTTAGGCGTTCGGCTTCAGGCGTTTTGGAATGAAGATGTGAACCATCTCCATTGAGAATAATGGATTTTTTTCCCCTCTAGCGTTTTGGAGCTTCATGCTTCAGGCTACAAAACGCTCAGGTGTGAATGCAGCCTTACTGAAGCAGTGCAGCCTGGAACCCAATATATCAGACACTTCTAAAATAAATATTTGTGAAACATTGGGAAGACGTTTGCAAAGGAACACAATCTTGGGAGGACAGAATACCTGGAAAAATTATTGGTGTGCAGTTTCTGTAGAGAGACTCACCTGTTTCCTTTCACATTCTTGTGTGTTCCTCATAAGAATTTTGATAAGATCTTCTTCCAGAATCTGCAGAATTTCGTGTCCATTCTTTTCTTCCTAGTGACAGAAAAGCAGTTCAATGAAAAAGTGCAATGGCTAATGAGTAATTTCTTAAAAAGGTAAATTGTTTTTTTCTTTCATTTAAAAAAAAAAATACTTCTTGTATAAAATGTACTTTGAATAGATATGTATTGTTGCTAGGTGAACACCTGAACATAATCTAGAAAGCTAACTTTTCTAAAAAGGTAGCACTGAGCCACCTGCATACTTTTTGGCAGCATGTGTATAACTAATTAAAATGTTTGTCTTTAGTCTAGGTTGACATTGGAGCGATCTGTCATGCGATTTGAGAGATCAAATTGCATGATAACTCGCAGCCTATTGGAGGCAATGGCACTGTTCCAATCAGTGCGACACCGATTTTGTGGTGCTGCACCGATTTGCAAAAGTAGTTCCTGCACTACTTTTGCCGATTTCAGGTGCGATTTCAATAGACCTCTGTGTATGAAGCCACACAAATGTCTATCAAGTAGCAACTGAAATCGCGCTGACCTTGCTACTTTGAAATAGCGCAACTTCAAGTGAAGTAGCACGATTTCAAAGTAGCATCAATGTGAACCAGGGCTTATTTAGTCCTGGTTCACATTGCAGAAATTTAACATGTCAAATCGCATGCCAAATCGACGGCTATTGCCGGCAATGGCACCATCCAAAATCAATAGTTTCTGTACTACTTTTGGTGACTTCGGGGTGCGATTTAAATAGACGTCGATGCAGAAACCTGCAGAGATGTCTCTTAAAATCTCCCCGAAGTGGGGACTGACATGCGGGTATGAAATTGTGCGAGTTAAAAACTGGACTTTAGGCAAAAAGGATCATCTTCTATCTGTCCGGTTTACCATTTTTATTTAAGCTGAAAGTAAAAGAAAATCCCAAAATGTTGAATTGTCACCAGAACCGAAATAGAGGGGACATCTTCCAATGGAGAGACTAGTTTCAGTGACCCCAATGACAACCAGGGATTCCTTCACTTTGAATGGATTTCCTTTCACTTCCTGTTTTGGCTATGTGACAGGAAGTTAAATGGAAATCTCCATGAGACACAGATGGCAAAATAATTGGCTGAGGCTATACTTCCCACCTCAAAAGTTTGCCTTAGTTCTACTTATTATGCAATATTTCATATTTACTCAATGGAAAGAAAAAACATTTTTAATTCATTGTACTGAGCAAAATAAAAAAAAATTTAGTTACTTACCGGTAACGTCCTTTTCCAGGAGTCTTTCAGGACAGCACCTTAGAGAGATTCCGGCTCCTCCCCTTCTAGGAAACACCGCCTTCTTCAGATCTTAAAAGCCTCATCCTCCCACTGGCCAACTGGGGAGACACAAGATAACGTTATACAAGAATTCTTTATCTTACCTGACGTCCTCATGTGATGAGTCTTCCAATCTTCAAACCCTGGGTGGGTAGCGGTGCTGTCCTGAAAGACTCCTGGAAAAGGACGTTACCGGTAAGTAACTCCATTTTTCCCTAGTTCGTCTTTCAGGACAGCACCTTAGAGAGGATAAGCGAGTACCTTACCTTAGGGTGGGACTACTGCCTGTAGCACCTTACGACCAAAGGCTTGGTCCTGTGCTGACAGCAGGTCTAGTCTGTAGTGCTTTACGAAGGTAGCAAAACTCGACCATGTCGCTGCTCTGCAGATCTGCTCTGGAGAAGCACCAGCCCATTCCGCCTGTGAAGTCGCCACTGCTCTAGTAGAATGTGCCCTGATTCCCACGGGAGGTTCCATCCCCTTTAACACATAAGCTTGACTAATAGCTGCTCTAATCCAGCCCGCTATAGTACGCCTGGAGGCTCTAGAACCCTTTCTAGCCCCTGAAAATAAAACAAAAAAGGAATCGGATTTTCTAAACTGTTTGGTGCATTCCAAATATTGAAGGACGCACCTCCTTACATCTAGGTTGTGAAAAATAAATTCTTTTTCCCTAACCGGGTTTGAACAAAATGTTGGCAGAATAATTTCCTGGCCTCTGTGAAACCTCGAGGCCACCTTTGGCAAAAAGGCCGGATCGGTCTTAAAAACAATACGATCCGGAAAAACTTGAAAAAAAGGAGTTTTAATTGAGAGGGCCTCGAGTTCGCTTACTCGACGTGCCGTCGTAATTGCTACCAGAAAAGCAGTTTTGAGAGTGATTACCCTCAAAGAGCATGACCCTAATGGTTCAAAGGGATCTACCGTAAGGGCCTGCAAAACTAAGGAAAGATCCCATACTGAAAAAGGGGTCACACCAACTGGCCTCTGCCTACTCAAAGATTTAAAAAATCTTACTATCCAGGGATCCCCTGCTAGATTTTTCTCTAAAAATACACTCAAGGCTGACACCTGTCCCTTCAAGGTGCTGAAAGCCAAACCCTTATCTGCCCCCGCCTGTAGGAACTCTAGTACTGCTACGGAACTGTGTACAATGAAGGAGCTTTCAGAGCACCATGAATTGAATCGTCTCCACACTTTGTGGTAGATGGTTTGCGTTTCTTTTTTCCTACAATTTAGGAGGGTCGCAACCAAGCGATCTGAAAACCCTTTTCCCCTCAGCAACTCCTCCTCAGAAACCAGGCTGCAAGTTTCTACCTGTCCACGTGAGGGCAGCAGACTGGACCTTGAGTGAGAAGGTTGTCCCGAGCTGTAGAAGCCAGGGGGGCTCTACAGCCAAGTTCCTTAGGATTGAAAACCACGGTCTCCTGGGCCAATATGGGGCAATTAGAATTAAGGTTGTGTTCTCTTGTTGAAATTTCCTCAACACTGCAGGGACCAGAACCGGAGGGGGGAAGGCATAACACCTGAAAAATTCCCCTTTTCTGAGCTAGTGCATCTATCCCTAAAGCTCCATCGTACCTGCTTAGAGAAAAGAACCTGTCCGCCTTGGCGTTCTGCCTGGAGGCAAAGAGGTCTACGCATGGCGGCCCCCATCTCTGGGCTATCATCCTGAAAACCTCCTGACTCAGTGACCAATCGCTCTCCCTCAGCGTTGTTCTGCTGAGGAAGTCTGCTAAGCAGTTCTGATCCCCCTTCAGATGTAAGGCCGACAGGGACAAGACATTGATCTCGGCCCATTTGAGAATGGCCTTTGTCAACAGCCAGAGGGAGCTGCACCTTGTGCCCCCCTGTCTGTTGACGTAAGCCACTGCCGACGAGTTGTCTGTTCGAACTCGAACGTGGTGACCCCGCAGATCCTTTTGGAATGAGATAAGGGCCAGTGACACTGCCCTCAATTCCCTCCAATTGGAGGACTTCGCTGTATCCACTGACGCCCAGGTGCCCTGTACCCAGCGGGAACCCAAATGAGCTCCCCAACCTGTGTTGCTGGCGTCGGTTGTGACTGTCCTGGATATGGGTAGGACCCACTCTAGGCCTTGAGAGAGGTTTGCCCCCCTTCTCCACCACCAGAGGGACCTTTTGACTTGGCTTGGGACAGAGACTAAGGAATCCAATGACCCCAGGCTGCGGTCCCACACCTTCAAGATGAAGAGTTGAAGGGGACGGAAATGAAGGCCCGCCCACTGTACTGCTGGAAGGGTGGAGGTCAGCAACCCCAGAGCGGACATGGCCTTTCTTATAGAGACCTGGCCGCTGCCCTGCAGAAACAGCATGGCCTTTTCCACCTTTTGAACCTTCTCTGGGGGAAGGAAGACCTTTTGATCTGTCGAGTCCAACACAAATCCTAGGAAAGACACCCTCTGTGATGGGATTAGGTTGGATTTTTCTGGATTTATGAGCCAGCCCAAGTTTTCCAGAATGTCTCTGGCTGACTGTAAGTCCAGATTCAATTGTTCCGCGGAGGGAGCAAACAACAGAAGGTCGTCCAGATATGCGACTATCAGGATTCCCCTGAGTCTCAGGAAGGCCAAGACCTCTGCCATTACCTTTGTGAATATGCGGGGGGAAGATGACAAGCCGAAAGGAAGGGCTCTGAATTGTAGGTGCAGTACCTGATCCCCGGTGTTTATTGCTAGCCTCAGGAACTTCTGATGTTCCTCCGCTATGGGGATATGTAGGTAAGCGTCCTTTAGGTCTATCGAAGCCATATAGCAGTTTTGCGGGAGAAGGGCTTTTACAGAATGGATCGAATCCATTCTGAACCTCTTGTACCTGACCGAGGTATTTAAAGGTTTTAGGTTGAGGATAAGCCTGAACCTTCCCGACGGCTTGCGGACCACAAAGATGTGGGAGTAAAAACCCCCGCCTATCTCCCTGGTCGGGACCTGGACAACCACCTGCTGCTCCTCTAACTCCTGAAGAGAGGAGAGGAGGGCACAAGACTTTTCCACACATTTCGGCAGGTTGGTAATTAGCAGTCTGAGGGGGGGAGGGGTTGAGAATTCTAGCCTGTAACCCCTTCGGATGATCTCCAAGATGTACTGGTTGGAGGTAATCATCTCCCACTGTGGGAGGAAGACCCCCAACCTTCCTCCCACTGTTTGGAAGTCAATTGGTCTTTTTGGGGGGTTCAGGAGGGCGAAAAATTGCTCCCCCTCGACCCTTCCCCTTCTGTCCCCAACCTTTCTTCTGGGGACCTGACCTGGGTGCCTCCGATTTCCCACGAAATCGAAACTTCTTTTTTGGCTGTTCCCCAAACTTCTTTTTAACAGGGAACGCCTTCTTTTTGTCGGCGGTCCGGTCTAGGACTGCTTCCAGACCAGGACCAAACAACAAATCCCCCGTAAGAGGGATACCACAAAGTTTTACTTTGGACGCACTGTCCCCCTGCCACGTTTTGAGCCACAAGGCCCTTATGGCTGAGTTGCACAATGCTGCAGACCTTGCGGACATATGAATAGACTCCGCTGAGGCGTCTGCCAAGAAAGCTACCCCCTTCATTAGCGTGGGGAAAGAGGAGAGGATTGTCTCCTTTGCTGTACCTGCCTCAATATGGGATTTAATTTGAGTCAGCCAGTACTCCAAATTGCGGGCTACCACTGTAGCCGCCATTGCTGGCCTAAGATTACTCTGGGAGGAATCCCAGGTTTTCTTTAACAGGGAATCCATCCTCTTATCCATGGGATCAGAGAGTACCCCCATGTCCTCAAAGGCCAGATCTGTGTGTCTAGAAACTTGGGAAAAAGCCGCGTCAAGTTTTGGCGTCTTATTCCAAACTAAGGTTTCTCCCTCTTCAAAAGGAAACCTTCTTTTCAGCGCCTTTGAGAAAAAAGGTTTCCTTTCCGGATCCTGCCATTCTCTCTTGATGGCATCGACCAAAACGTCATGGACTGGGAAAACTTTCCTTTTCTGTTCCCCTAAGCCTCTGTACATTTGGTCGTGCAGGGACAGCGGCTTCCTCTCCTCCTGAATCCCTAGGGTGGTGTCGATAGCCCCTAAAAGCTCCTCAACCTCCTCTAGAGAGAGTTTGTAACGTGAGGTTTTTGTGGACTCCCCGTCCATCCCCTCTTCATCTGATTCTCCCTGAGAATCAGAGGGAGCGCTGCCTGCTTCTACCTCAATTTCCTCTGCCGACCCTACCGGTCTCTCCGCACCAATAGCGAGGGGTACCGGTGGATCAGGTGAAACCGCCTGTTGTACTGGGGGAGGGGTGCTCTGGGCCTGGGGCAACTGAAAGTTAGCAAACAGAGTTTTAAACGATTGGAAGGTGCTTGAAAGCTCCTTAACAGATGCCGCCAGATCTACCCCCTGTTCTGCTGCCTGCTCTCTCACTACCGCATCCATACACCCCCTACAGAGAGTCTTGTCCCAAGTCTCCCCTAACGTGGACCTGCAGACAGGGCACTTTCTCTTAGAGCCATGGAGCGATTTGCTTGTGTATTTCTGAAAACAAACAAAACAAAGAGAGCAGCAGTATTAGTCAGAATCCCCCAGCTAAATAAAAAGGGATCACCAGGAGTGCCTAATCCCCAGGAATGACCACCACCAGGGACCCACTCCTCTCCTACCGACCACCTGGTAGGAAAAACACACCCGTGGAGCTAACAGGGGTTTTGTGAATCAGGGAACACCACCCCAGGGTTCCACTGACCTTTGCTTGGCTGGTGTCCTTCTCTCCGGGAGCGGTTTTAGAAGCCTCTGCCTCCGACATCCTCCCGCACGGTAACGGTGGCCTCTGGTCCCAAAAATGCTGTCTCTACAGCTGAGTAGGTGACCGCACCAGCCAAGTGCTGGTTCCGCCTTTCTAGGCCACGTCCGGAACCGGAAAACGCGGCCTCGTGTATCGGACCCGCCCCTTCCGCCGGAACTGACGTCACCCGCCGTCCGACGCAGCCACTGAGTCTCCAGGCTGAAGGGTGGAGGGGAAGTGGATTCGATACACAGCGCCACCCTAGGCGCGCGAAAGAGCGGACCTCCCAGCTGCCATCCTTTCCCCAAGGAGCGCTGAGATGCACAGCGCCAATACAGGTAATCCAAACGCGCTCGTTCTTACCTGGCGCAAAATACAAAAATAAAAAAGAGAGCATAAACACCAGGCAACTCCCGGATCCTGCCCTTCTCTGAAACATCAGCCTTAGCCTCCCCAGCTAACAGCCCTGGTTCCACAGCAGTGTCTCCCCACCGGAGGAAACACCATAACTGAAGGGCCAGTGGGAGGATGAGGCTTTTAAGATCTGAAGAAGGCGGTGTTTCCTAGAAGGGGAGGAGCCGGAATCTCTCTAAGGTGCTGTCCTGAAAGACGAACTAGGGAAAAATGCATTTACAAAAGCTCCTTATTTTGATAGGACAGTTATCAGACAGAATGGCCTTTACAAAAGACAAATCCACTTTGCAAACTACTAGTGCAAAGTGCACTTAAAAAATGCACTGAAAGTGCAGTCGCTGTAGATCCGAGGGGGACCTCTTTACCACGTGATCAGCCGTGTCCAATCATGGCTGATTATGATGTAAACAGGAAGAGCCGTTAATCGGCTTTTCCTCACTCGTGTCTGACAGGTGCGGGTAGAGGAGAGCCAATCAACTGCTCTCCTGACACCCAGGAACGCCATTGCCCTTAAGCGGGATTTACTTTACCCATCATGAAACTGTCCTAATCTAATAATTTCACAGGTTTTCCAATTCCATTTTTAAAGAGCACTCCACAAAGATCTTGCATCTGAAACGGAGAAGGCAGAGACATTGGTGGAGCAAACCTTCTGATCAGCCTCCTGATCCAGCCAAGTCACCTTCATCAGTCATAATGAAGTGGAGGAAAAACGGGCTGCAGAACATGGCGTTTGGCACAAAGGTCTTGCAGCCAGTGGTACCATCCCAAGGTAGGCCTGCCTGCAGATTACTTGATTTTTCTCATGTGTTGCCATCCTGGAAGGTGCGAGGAGAAAAAAAAAAAAAGACGGTTAGACTTGCCGGTAATGGTGTTTCTACGAATCTTCTAGGACAGCAGGCCTACTTCCTGTCAAGTTAGGGTGGAAGAAAGTGTATTCAATAGTTGGCAAGTACCTAAGTGACTGAAGACCCCTTGTGAATTGGTTGGGAGAATTACTTTACAACAACTGAGGGACATGGGGAAAGGTTGGGCATTTCAACAGCTGTAAACCGATTGTCTTTCCTCTAGAGCCTCTCATCTCTCTCATATGTTGCTGTTCTGGAAGGTTAGTAAAAACACCATTACCAGTAAGTCTAACCGTCGGTTTTTAAGATAGAGCAGCTGCTCCTCCACTTCCACACCATCGTAATCTGGTTTTGACTATATGTTCCGCTGAAGATCAACTCCCCCACTGTGATTGGCAGGCATATTAAAAGTAAGTAAATTATATATTATATAATAATATAGATAGACCATAGATGCTCCTTTAAAGCCAATCTTGCATTGTAGCTAAAAGTTACCTCTTTCAGGAAGTCCTCAACTGTCTCAGTAACTGTGTCGGTGGATGGAGGATAGGCAATACCCTTCAAAATAGTGTTGAATTTAAAAGTGCTCTCTTTCCTCTTTTTCTTAGTTCTTCGTGGCTTGTTGTTATTAGGGGCAGCAGAGTAGACATGGAGGTTCTTGCCCTGCAAACCAGGGCTCCTTTTCCTAGGGATCCACAAATCCAAATCCGGAACAGACTGGAGCAAACTGGAAATCTCTCCTTCTTCGAATTGGTCCATCAGCTCCATGACTTCATCCTCACTCTCGCTGCTGCTGCTGCTGCTGATGATGACAATGCTTTCACTGCTACTGCTACTGCTATCAATGCTAATCTCCTCATCACTTGCCATATCTTTTTTTATAGTCTTTGTCTTTGGAGGCTTTTGTGGCTTTGGTGATTTTGGTGGTCTTTTTTGTGTCAGCCTTTTTAGTCTCGGCTTTTTTTTCCTCACCCTTCCCTGTAGAGAGCACAAGTAGAAATGGCAAACAAAATGTAAGCATATCTAAAATCAAAAATGTAATATATTGCAGCTTACCAGTTGTTAGATGAGGTGACTGCATTGTTTTTAGTCTTTAGTCTTAAAATGTTCCTGATGATCTTTTAATACTTCCTGTCCTAGGGTCACAGTGTTCACTCACTGTGCCATATCTGCTATGGAACAAAGTTGTCATTGAGGACAGGACTACAGAACATCTTCCCCCTTTCCTTAAAACCAGGAGGTGGGGAGGTGTTCTGTCAGCACAGGGGAGGAGGAAGGATGATTATAGTTAGGAATTACCTACGTCAAGCAAGATCTGTGCTTGATTAACTGCATCGGAGGGCATGGGAGGGTATTGGAGGGCAGGGGAGACATGCTATAACAAAGGGGCTTGTTGGCCCCCTTGCAATAGCGAGAATGTTAAAAAAAAAAAAAAAAAGTGTAAATATAATAAACTAATATAATAGTAATAAAAAAAAAAAAGTAAAAGCCCCCATAAATACACATGTATGCAAAACACACACTTAATGCCTCTTTCACACGTGCGGACCGTTTTTTAGGACGGTTTTTTTCATCAGTTGATCCGTTTTTTCGTCTGTTTTTTATCTGTTTTTCATCAGTTGTCATCCGTTTTTTCATCAGTTTTTTGTCCGTTCACATCCGTTTTTCATCAGTTTTTTCATCCGTTTTTTTTTTCAGAACTTTTTTTTTATTACATATTTTGATGTAACGGATGTTAGCGGATCGAATATTAAACGGATCGTCCGCTAACATCCGTTTTTCATCCGTTCCGTTTTTGAGAAAATAGAGTTTTCTTCCGTTCAAAAAAACGGAGCTTAACGGAGACGGACGTTAGGGGATGCGTGTGAAAGGACCCATAGGAAAGCACGCAGTGGTCAAAAAACGGACGTCTAAAAACGGACGAACGGTCCGCACGTGTGAAGGGTCCTTTCACACTAGCGGACGAACGGTCCGCTAATTACAAGTCCGTTAACGGACTTGTAATTAACCCCTATGGGAGCAGATCCGTTAGCGGATGATGCATCCGCTAACGTCCGCCAGATCCGCATCCGTTTTTGCGGACGGAAGAATGTCCTATTTTTCTTCCGTCCGGCCAAACGGATCGGATGCAAACAGACAGACGGTCTGTTTCCATCCGACTCCCCATAGGGGAGAGCGGAGGAGAGACAGGGCGGTCACTGCACAGTGTGCGGGGACCGTCCTGTCCGCCGACAGCTGAGTGGAGACCCCCCGCTGAGCTGATGGACACACGGAGCGGACCGAAAAACGGTCCGCTCCGTGTGAAAGGACCCCAAGGCCCTCACGTGTAAGCAGTGATTGTGCCAGCCTTTGCTACAAGTTTAACTCTAAAGTGATAACTTATAAAGGCTTTTACAGTATCACCTATTAAAAACTTTAGGTACCAGTCCATTTTTTTTGTCATTTTACAAGCACACACAATTTTGAGTCTTGACATGTTTGGCATTTTACAAATAAAATTCAAATAATTGTACTTTTGTCCTAAAAATATGAATTTTGTAAACAGCTCCCACAAGGACAGGCTGAAGGAGAACATTCCCATACCTTAAAGAAACCTGTTAAATGCTTCCATTTGCTGAGACACTGTGATGAAGTCCGGTTTGGCACCCCCTTGCACACTTCTGCCCAGTGACCTGCAAGGGTAGAGCAAAAACAAAAAAATACTTACATATATGTAATCAAGTATATATCTACAGAATATTAGGCTATGTGTTACCAAAATGGTTTTATTTCAATACAGGCTGGAGGTTTAAAAATCACTTTAAATGTATCTTGTTGTACAATTTTAAAACCGCTGAGACTAATTAACTCCAGGGCATGTGGAAAAGTAGCCATCAACCCAGTGCAGACAATCACTATGGCCAAAGATCCTCTAAGTGGAACAAGATCGGGCAAAGATGTTGGTGGCCAGTGAAGGAGCTCAAGCACACTGCGCTACCTTTTGTGTAATCAATCTAATGTGCAATGAATTCTAAATAATTATAGGTTGCTGCAACCACTATCGTATTTCCACAATCACTAATGAGTTAAATAAAGTTGCGATGCTGCACTAACCCTTATATAAATCAACTGTGCAAATATTATACCGATGTATTATTTCTTTGTACAGTACCACTGCAAATCATATATGTGCACCATAACAACTTGTTAAATGATATACACTCCAAAGCAAATACGTGCATCATAATAAATTGTGAACAAAGCAATACATAGAATAAAAGGTTTTTATAAACATAAAATGTCTCTGTCTCTCAATCATCAATTCACCACATGGTCATATCATATGCTCAGGGCCGCTGATAGGGGGGGGGGGGGGACCACCAGCCCTCCTGTAGGGGGCCCGGGCAAACAGGGGGGCCCAGACAGCAGAGGGAATCATTGTGGTCGGATGGAGGGGCAATTACAGAATTACTTCCCCCCAACCGATTATCTTCCTGTTATCTTCCTGTTATGCCTGCTTCTGATGCCCCTCTGTGCCCGCTGTCACTGTGCTGCTCCCTTACCGCACTGTTGGCTTACCTGTCACTTAAAAAAAATGACAAATTGTAAAATAAAATACATTTTAACATTCTTTAAAAAATTATATAAAAAGATTTTTAAAAAACTATTTTAAAAAGAGCTAATTCACACAGGTTCTCTGTCATGTTTGTGTCCGCCAATAATGATTTTAGTGTATTTGTGAAAATATTATATTTCAGAGGGGTTGCCCTGTCAGCTAGGCTGTACGGGGCCCCGTGATTTTTAACAGCAGCCCTGCATATGCTACCAGGCGGACAATTCATTAACCATTTCTTCAAGCATTAACCTGTAGATATATTAGGTCTGTAAGCACATTCCTTTGAGATACATGGTAGATCTCTTAGGCCACGTACGCACGAGGAGACCTATCCGATGAAAATGGTCCGACAGACCGTTTTCATCAGACATGTCTCCTGGGATGTTTTGGTTTGATGTGTGTACACACGATCAAACCAAAATCCCTGCGGACAGACAGCGCGGTGACGTTGACGCCGCCACGTCACCAAACCAGGAAGCAAAATACTTCCACGCATGCGTCGAATCCATTCGACGCATGCGGGAGATTTCGGTCCGCTGGTTAGGCGTACTAACCAGCGGACATATCCGACAGACAGCTTTCCAGCAGACAAGTTTTAAAGCATGCTTTAAAACTTTTGTCTGCTGGAAACCTGTCTACTAGCCCATACACACGATCAGATAGGTCCGCTGAAACTGGTCTGCGGACCAGTTTCAGCAGATATGTTTGATCGTGTGTACGCGGCCTTAAAGGAAAAAACGCTTCCAGTCCTCTATATATATATACAGGTCCACGCTTGAAAAAATTGTAAGTAAATTGTCCGCCAGGAAGCATATGACCACGTTGTGAATTGATGATTGAGACAATAATTACTGAGACAGAAAAACAGCGACGTTCCTGTTTTAAAAAAAAAAAAAAAAAATACATTGCCGTGCTCTTGAACGTTAGTTTATTGTAAAACCAAATGTCTGCAAGACCTCACCCTATAAAAATCTGCCCTTCTAAAATACAATTCCTGCCTCGATGCTGCCAAACAAGTCTACTTTGGGGTTCATTTACTAAAGGCAAACCCAATTTGCACTACATGTGCACTTGGAAGTGCAGTCGCTGTAAAATCTGAGGGGTAGATCTGAAATGAGGGGAAGCTCTGCCGATTTCATCATCCAATCATATGCAAGCTAAAATGCTGTTTTTTATTTTCCTTGCATGTCCCCTTCAGATCTACAATGACTCCACTCCCAAGTGCACTTTCAGTGCAAAGTAAATTCTCCTTTAGTAAATAACCCCCCCTCTGTCTCTTTTATTACCTTGACATCCAGTCCCCGACGTCTCTTCTCAACCTTTAACACTCTGCTTCGTCCCCCACCCCCTCTACCCACAAACTCACTCACTGCCCAAGAGATTGCCAATCACTCAATCAAATCAAAGACAAGATTGATGCAATTCGTGAGGACACCTCCACTGTGCGTACATCTTCCCCACCCAACATACCTTGCCTAACAGCACATTCAACACTCATCTTTTGAATTGGCTACTACTGAAGAGGTTGACTTCTCTCAGATGCCCACCTAACCAATTGTCCCTTGGATTCTGTTCCCTCACAACTACTACAGTCACTCTCCTCTTCTATCCTATGCTCCCTCACTCACATCTTTAATCTCTCCCTCTCTAGTGGCACCTTCCCTTCTAAAACATGCGCAGATCACTCCCAAACTTAAAAAAGGCCTCACTGGACCCCACCAAACTGAACAACTTAAAGACCCATCTCATTGCTTCCACTCACCTCTAAAAACTTAAGTCTACAACCATCTTAGATCCTACCTCAGTCAAAATAACCATTTTGACCCCCTTACAGTCTGGCTTTTACTAGCAACACTCCACGGAAACTGCCTTACTAAAACTCACTAACAATTTACCAACTGCTAAAACCAACAGCCAGTACGCCATACTCGTACTACTTGACCTCTCTACGGCCTTTGATACTGTTGACCACTCGCTCCTTCTCAAACTCCATTCCCTTGGCCTCCAAGATTCTGCTCTTTCCTGGTTCTCTGCCTACTTATCGCAGCACTCCTTCAGTGTTACCTATAACTCTGTCTCCTCATCTCCATTGCCCCTTTCTGTGGGGGTCCCCCAAGGCTCTCTTCTCTATTAACACCTCTTCCCTTGGTCACTTGATAACTGCCATCAGCTTCCAATAGCACTTATACGCCAATGACATCCAAATCTGTCTTCTCACCTCACTCCTTCAGTCTCCTCTCGCATAACTAACTTACTGACATATCAGCATGGAGGGTACTAGGTGTATTCCTAGACTCGGACTTGTCATTTCAGCCTTAAGTACAATCCTTGTCAAAAATTTGAAGAATTCACCTCCGTAACACCTAAAATTTGCCTCTTTAACAAATGAAACCGCCAAGCTCCTTATTCACTTCCTTGTCATCTCTCATCTGGACTATTGCCAACTTCCTTCTCATTGGCCTGCCTCTCCATAGGCTATCCCCTCTTCAGTCTATCATGAATGCTGCCACCAGACTTATCCACCTTAAGAACTGCTTAGTGTCTGCCAACCCTCTCCTCCATTCCCTACACTGGCTCCCAATCACAGCGAATAAAATTAAAAATACTAAAACACAACGTACAAAGCCAATTACAACTCTGCCCCGAGCCATCACCAATCATGTCTCCAAATATCACCCAAACTGTCCTTTCCACTCTTCTCAAGACCGCCTACTCTCAAGCTCTCTCATCTCCTCCTCCCATGCTAGTCTCCAGGATTTTTCTAGCGCCTCTCCCATCCTCTGGAACTCACTACCTCAACCTGTACAACTATCTCCTACTTTTGTTACCTTTGGGAGATCCCTGAAAATGCATCTCTTCAGGGAAGCCTATCACGTCTCTTTAACCCGCAAGTCAAGTCTGACGCTGCAGGTAGTACGAGTCTGGAGTAACAGTAGAGGTAATTTTCCCGAGTCTACTCCAAGGAGAACACTCACTAGGTATATAGAATTTCCAAATTGGGAATGCAGTGCGTGGCGGAGCTGTAGAAAGCGAAACATGGAATTGCGCAGGTCAAAGGTTAGTTTAAGATCCTGGAACGATTAAACTCCTGCATTGTTTATTACCTGATGGAAGATATATAACCCCTCGGTTAATCCAGAGATCAACATCTGGCAGGGTGAGCAGCTCTGGAAGATTAAAATGATCCCAGGGGCATGGCCTGGCGCGCGATGAGGACGGCAGCACACAGAGAGCTCCGCTGATACAGACAGCCGTGCACAGCCCTACACCCGACCTACAGCATTCCGATGCCCGGGAAGAAGCTCTACAGCACCCCGCATACTCGTGCACGCTGCGGATCAACATCTCACCCGGCGAGGAACATCCCCAAACTTTTTAAAATGATCCCATAGTGGCGTGTGAGCCACAGATCCTGCAGTTGTGGTAGTAGATCAGTCCCCTACATCCCCCCCATTTTGGATAAATTGTGCGATTCGATAAACAGGATCTGAAAGGGGTGTGCAACTTGGGTAGGGGCTGCAGAGCATGCCAATATGAGGTACCCAAGTTTGTCTTCCTTGTCAAAGTGGAAGTGGTGGGACAGTTGAGCAACCTGGTAATAAGCCTGGAGATCGGGTAAAACAGTTCCACCCAAATCTGTGGGGGTGTTTAGGACTCGCCGAGAACTTATGACGGGAGTTGTGTGAAAGCGGCTCCTGTGCTGTCGGGAAATACAGCTAGGGGGCACTGTGTGCAGATGCCTGGTAGTCTGTCCTAGACCAGAAAATATGTGATAAGTGAAAAAATAATGGTGTCTGCGCTGTTCTAGGGGTATGTGCCACAATAGTGCACGAACCAGGAAGAGGGTCCTAGGAACTAGGTAAATAATGAACAAGTGAAAAGTGGATACTGAAACACACAAAGAAGGATAAAACCATAAAACATAATGACATCCAGACATCAAATGATTTCACGGAGTGAATAATACAAAAGTGGAATAATGAATATTCTGTGGTGAAAGTCCAAAAAAATTCAGAGGAAGAAGTCACATGACGATACGCGTCAGGAGCACTAGAACGTGCACGTTTGACGGCTGGGAGACGAGTTCGCTGCTCGTATGGAGTTATGCCCAGTTTTTACCTTACAAATGTGAGTTTTTATTTTTTCTATTGATCCAATAAACCTTTTACGGAGGTACTTTGCTATGTGCTTCCTCTGTTCGCTCTCCTCGCATATCCATTTGACATCTGCTTGAGATCCATCCATCTGCCTTTTGGCCATTTGGAGCTGGAGGAGAGACTGGGGGGACCTTGAGCATTGATATCGGACCTGTACGAACATCGGAGTTCGTGGGAGATAGGCCCACCTTTCATGATCACAAAGTGAGTGCAAGTCTGTGTGATTTATCATTATTTTTCTAGTGCCATCACAGGATTATGCTATGTTGTGTCTCTGATTTTTACATGCTCGTCTGCCATTGAGATCCTTTGTCGTCATCCCTTACTGCTGTGCGTTTTCTCTGCTGGAGTGGAATTTTTGGCTATCTGTACATAGCCGGAAGGTGAGCGGTTAGAGAGCACTAGGGGTGTCTGCACCGAAGTCTCCATCTGCATCATTTCTATGTAGGAAGTTTTCTTTCTGCTCTGGGCATTTCACTCACAGAATTTTTTGGACTTTCACCACAGACTATTCATTATTCCACTTTTGTATTATTCACTCCGTGAAATCATTTGATGTCTGGATGTCATTACGTTTTATGGTTTTATCCTTATTTGTGTGTTTCAGTATCCACTTTTCACGTTGTTTACACTTGTTCATTATTTACCTAGTTCCTAGGACCCTCCCCCTGGTTCGTGCACTATTGTGGCACATACCCCTAGCACAGCGCAGACACCAATATTTTTTCACTTATGACGGGAGTTGCCCCAACTGTCTGCAATTTTAGTTCATTTTGTATCAAGTCAACTGTATTTTTGCAGTATTAACAAGCCTTAAAATTACATTTTATTTGCATTTTTTCCTTTCATTCCTGTCAGCTTAAAAGTATCTAGTTGCATAGGACTGCAGTGATGTGAACCATCTTTTTGACCTAAAAGGACAACTGTAGACAATTTTTTTTTTCTTAGTTTTGAACAGACCAGGAAAGAGTGAGTTTTTGGATTGCGGTCTGGGTCCCTAGCAGAGATATCTCTCTTCACTACTTGATAACAGGTCAGTGTCACAGTGACAAGAAGTGATGGGTTCATTCCCTTATGGCAATAGATACAGCAGTACTCATTTAGTAGAGTGGAGAGTGGTTGGAAAATCTGTCAGGTTTTAATTGCTTTCATTGTTCTCTGTATTTTTCTATCCTAGGGACAGAGGCAGCCTTTCATTTCTTGTCATTGTATCACCAGGACAGGAAAAGAGTAATATTCCAAGTGGGGGCACAGACTACAATAAAAGTTGACAGATTTTCTAACTCTTATTCAGTTGAAAAGGAAGAAAATGGTTTTGGCAGAAGTTGGGCTTGTTTTGTATTTCCATGTCCTGCAGTGCAAGCGTTATTCTGCTGGAAACTGCACATGTATGAACAGGCTGGATGATAAGGGACAGAAACTCACCAACACCATACTTGGCTGTAAGTTCAATAAGTTTATCCTTCTCCTCCGTGTCCCATCTACCCTTCTTAATATCCTTACGAAGCCCTTTGACGTACCTACAGGATGAAAAAAAAAAAAACATATAAAGCAGCCTGTTTTCTGGTGCTTATATTTGTGTTCCACATGACTGCTTTTGCTTGAAGAATGCAACTGTGCTTTTTGAATTAGCTTCTATTTCTCTATACACCACCCACAACATACTGTATATATAACATTTAGTGCTGAACCTGTACTGAGAAAATGTTGCAATTGCTAGGCTTCTCCTAAAAATGCTACTTGCCTGGTTTTAATATTTTCTGATTCACTGAGGTAGAAAAAAAACATGCAGGTGGTGATATCAGAACAAAGGGCGTACCGACAGGGGGGTCACAATTGCAACCCAATCTCATGCTTCAGGGGACCTGGGCGGGTCCCCTGTACACCTGGATAGGAGGGGTGGCATATAGAAGAACTGATCCCCCCTCCCGAAAAATGTGTCAGGATGGAAAGTGGGGAAGGGGCCAGTAAATATGTAATTTCGCCATTCTTGTCTATTCATTCTGTGCAGCCGAGACTGCATTCATGGAAATTGAGGGCTGTGTCCGCAATCTTCTTTCTCTGCCTCAAAGGTGAAACATCAGAGCTCTGGGACGGGGTCCCCTTTGATGGGACACCGCAGTCCCTTGGGACAGCAACTTTCGGGCACACTCCGGGGACACACGCACCACTTGGCGCTAGCGATCTACGGTGGGTGCCTGGCAGGTTTGCAATGTTGTGTATGCTATGTACCGTTATTGTGCAACTTTTTTTTTGTATGCACTGTATGTACCATTATACACTGTTGGCCTGCGTGGCCTTGTGCCGATTTACAAATTAAAAAACAATTAAAAAACATCAGAGTTCTGTTTGAACCCCAGATATTTTGCCAGGCCCTTCAATGAGGCTTCAAATTTTTTTTTTTAAAAGATAATAAAACTGAACAAAAAAAATAAAGAAAAACTGCCGACACCAGTGGCAGCACTACCAGGGTCGCAATGTTTGCATTGGGCCTGGGCAATCTGCCACCAAGTTCGGAAGAAAGGGCCCAGCTGGGGGTCAGAGGGGTCGTTCATGGTTCTTGCACCGGGGTCCTGAAGGTTCTAGTTACGCTTCAAGAAGCGTTTGTTCTAGGTCAGTAACAAACAGTAAAAGGTGTCTCATACACACCGACTCCTATCCATGTACAGTGGGGATCGAAAGT
Source organism: Rana kukunoris (assembly GCA_029574335.1). Lineage (NCBI taxonomy): Eukaryota > Metazoa > Chordata > Amphibia > Anura > Ranidae > Rana > Rana kukunoris. The sequence continues at coordinate 133,349,246 of CM056057.1, read as the reverse complement.
TGGTGAACCCCAGGTAAAAATTTGTATTAATGTGCATAACGAAGCCAAGGAAACGTGGGAAATCTCCAAAAGGCATCAAATTACAGATTATACATTCTTCTAATATGTCAAAAAAAGTTAGATTTTATTTCCATCATTTACACTTTCAAAATAACAGAAAACAAAAAAAATGGCATCTGCAAAAGTTTGGGCACCCTGCAGAATTTATAGCATTCACTGCCCCCTTTGCAAAGCTGAGACCTGCCAGTGTCAGATTGTTCTCAATCATCGTCTGGGAAGACCAGGTGATGTCAATCTCAAAGGTTTTAAATGCCCAGACTCATCTGACCTTGCACTAACAATCAGCACCATGGGTTCTTCTAAGCAGTTGTCTAGAAAACTGAAACTGAAAATAGTTGACGCTCACAAAGCTGGAGAAGGCTATAAGAAGATAGCAAAGCGTTTTCAGATGTCAATATCCTCTGTTCGGAATGTAATTAAGAAATAGCAGTCATCAGGAACAGTGGAAGTTAAAAGCAAGATCTGGAAGACCAAGAAAAATATCAGACAGAACAGCTTGCAGGATTGTGAGAAAAGCAATTCAAAACGCACGTTTGACTGCACGATCCCTCCAGAAAGATCTGGCAGACACTGGAGTTGTGGTACACTATTCCACTATAAAGAGATACTTGTACAAATATGGTCTTCATGGAAGAGTCGTCAGAAGAAAACCTCTTCTATGTCCTCACCACAAAAATCAGTGTTTGAACTTTGCAAATGAACATATAGATAAGCCTGATGCATTTTGGAAACAAGTTCTGTGGACCGATGAGGTTAAAATAGAACTTTTTGGCCGGAATGAGCAAAGGTACGTTTGGAGAAGAAAGGGCACAGAATTTAATGAAAAGAACCTCTGTCCAGGGGGCGTGGCCGGGATGTGAAAGGGAACAGACGTGTGTTAGCTGAGCTCTGCTCCTACCTTGATCCTGACCTGTTTCCAGTGCGGATTCCTCCTTCCAGCGACCTTCTGTCAGGCACCCTGGGGCAGAAGAAGGCTCCTGGTACGCCGAAGCCCCCTCCGCTGTCGCCGGGTAAGCTCCGTTCGTCCTCGGCGGCCGGTGCCCGGGCCGGCCATCTTCCCCACGAGGCTCCCTGTACTCGAGATGTCGGTCGACTTTCCACCCCTCCCTAATCCGTCGGCATCCGTGGCCGTCTCGCATGCAGAGCTCCTGACGGCTATCAAGGAAGGCCGGGACTCAGTCATGGTGAAGATAGATCACCTTGCTGGACACGTGAGCCTGATTAGGCATGATATGGACAAATTTAGGGTCTGGTTCTCGGCGGAAGGCCGCATCTCGCAGCTGAAGATTCCACCAGAGCTGACTCCAGAGATCTACATGCTCTACAACTGCAGGACAGAGCCCTACCGGAGAAGTCCATAGACACCGACAACAGGCTCAGGAGAAATAATATCAGGGTCCTGGGCCTCCCTGAGAGGGTGGAATGTCCCAGGCCTGCGGAATTTACAGAGGCCTTTCTGATCTTCCTCCTGGGTTTGCCTGCAATGCCGCCTACGTTTGTGGTCGAGCGGGCTCACAGGGTTCCTCCCAAGCCTCTGGTTCCGGGCGCCCCTCCGAGGCCTTTTCTGCTACGCCTGCTGAATTACAGGGATAGGGACTGGATCCTGATGGCTGCCAGAGGGAAGAGGGATTTAACCTACGAGGGAGCCAGAATCATGCTGTTCCCAGACTATTCTCCTGAGGTGCAACGCCAACGCCGATCCTTCACGGAGGTGAGGAGATGCCTGCGTGATCAAGGCCTCAAGTTTAGCCTCCTGTATCCCAGCAAGCTGAGGGTGATAGACGGAGATCGCACGCGCTTCTTCACTGATCCAGAGGCGGCTATGTCATGGCTGGAGGCCCGCTGATGGACCACGCTTCGAGGCAAGTACTGTGGTCGGTTTAGTTGATCACACCCTTGAGCTACCCTCACCCCCTCATCCTGTGTTTTTTTTCTCCCTTTTTACTACTGGGATGGATGGACCGAGGCCCTTTTTGGATGCGGGGTGGGAACCGATCCCATCTTACTGCTGCGGTTCAGTGGTGCTCTTCCCTTTTGTCAAGATGGCCGCCGGGGCCTTTGGTTCCTAGTCCCTGCTGGAGGGGGTCAGGTGAGCATATGTCTGCCAAGCTGTTGATTTCCTTAGACTGAGAACTGAGATCCGCTCAATATTGATGCGGATATGCTCTAATGTTAATTTCATACCATGTAGTGTGCCCGGGATCTTGCTGCTCCTAAAGTGTCTCGCGATACACCCATGTAATTACTTTACCCCCTTCCCGCCCCACCTGCCTAATGGCTGACAGCTTACTTGACTCCTTTACCATCCTTTCATGGAATGTCAGAGGTCTTAATTTAAGGTTCAATCGTGCCACGCTCTTTCAATACCTAAAGTCTCACTCGGACCAATTAATTTTGCTTCAGTTGACTCATCTTATGGGCAGCAAGATCCTTACTTTTAAGAAGCCCTGGGTGCAGCTGGCGATACATGCCACGTATTTCACATATGCCCGGGGTGTATCGATTCTCATTCACAAGAACTTTCCCTGTGTGATTGAAGAAGTACGTACGGACCCCTTGGGTAAATATGTGATACTTGTCTTTACTCTCTGGTCTCAAAGGTATATTGTTGTCAACTTGTACATCCCTCCCCCCTTTTCCTCCACCCTGCTGTATGAGGTTCTGGATAAAATCACGCCCTTCTGCCCTGGAAAAGTTCTGGTGATGGGAGATTTTAATGCTATTTTGTCCCCTGAGCTAGACAGGCCCGCCCCGGCGATTGGGTGCGCAATGGGTTACTCATCCTGATGTAGCAGCTGCTCTACCCTCCTTACTGACTGAATTCTGGGACCAGAATGCTGGCTCGTCCTCCCCGGACGTTGTTTGGGACGCCTTTAAGGCATACACTAGAGGGCAGTACATATCCTCCATAGCTAGCGTCAAAAGACAACACGCAGCACAGATCAGTGAATTGGAACAATTGGTCACTGACCGTTCTGACACATACAACTCTGACCCCTCCTCGGATCATTTCGATCTGTTGATGGCGGCTCAACGCGACTTGCACCTACACATGTCGGAGGCGACGCGTCTAGAAACCCACAGAGGCAAACAGAGAGCCTTTGAGCAGGGTGAACGGAACAGCCGTTTGTTGGCCATGATGGCCCAACACAACCAACCCCTTACGACAATATCTCTCCTTCAGGGCCCGGGGGGGGGGGGGGGCGTGTCCTCCCCTTGAGACATTCTACAGACTTTCAATGACTTCTACGGGACCCTGAATTCTTCTGGACTACCTGCTGACTTTCGTCCTGAGATGCTCAATGGGTTAGTTACTTGACCCATTAGCGCTGGGCTGGCTTTCTGACCAGGAGAGGGAGGCCCTAGTACAACCATTTACTGCTCTTGAGGTTCAGAAGGCTATTCAGTCCTTTCCACCGGGGAGAGCGCCTGGACCAGATGGGCTCGCACTAGACTTATATAGAGCCCATGTAGGCCTTTTGGCCCCCCTGCTAGCACAGCTATATACCACATGCATATCTGAGGGCAGCCTCCCCACTTCCATGTACCATGCCCACCTGACAATGATATATAAACCCCCAAAGGATCCCACCGCATGCGCATCCTACCGTCCGATTGCATTGCTGAACACGGACTTTAAAATCCTTACCAAGCTCCTGGCCCTCCGACTATATCCTATGCTGCCCACGGTAATAGACTCCGACCAGACCAGTTTCATGCCCGGGAGGTCAGACGTTAACCTTAGGAGGCTCTTTACTAACATCCATGCCCAACACATTAATACAGGAACGAGGACTGTGGCCTCGTTAGATGTTGAAAAGGCTTTCGACACGGTCGAGTGGCCCTTTCTGTGGGAAACTTTGCGCAGGATGGGGTTTCCCCTACTCTTCATAAAGTGGCTTCAAGTGATCTACAAGGCCCCCACCTCGTCGGTGCGTTTGGGTGGTGGCTTATCCATCCCCTTTCGGCTCTCTCGCGGCACTAGACAGGGTTGCCCTCTCTCTCTCTCCGGCCTTATTTGCTCTTGCCATTGAACCGGTGGCGGAGGCTCTCCGCACATCGCCACATATCAAGGGTCTCCGGGTGGGTCTGCTGGAGGAGAGGGTGGCCTTGTATGCGGACGACATGTTGCTCTTCCTTAACGATGCGGGTCCCTCGCTGCAAGGCACGCTGACCGTTTTGAACACATTCGCCCTGGTCACCGGACTCAGGATGAACTGGTCCAAATCTCTTGTTCCCGATAGACCAGGCGGCCAGGTCCACCTCCCCCCGATAAACCCCTATCCTGGGTAGATACTTTTAAATACCTGGGCGTACATGCATCACCTTTGGCCTCCGACTTTATCCCACTTAATCTCTCTCCGGTCCTGGTGGAGGCCCAATCTAAGTTTAAGACATGGAGTAACCTCCCTCTGTCGGTCTGGGGGAGGGTGAATCTTCTCAAAATGAAAACTATCCCCAAGCTTGTCTATCTCTTTCGCCACTCCCCGCAGTGGGTGCCCAGGTCCTTTTTTAATAAATTAAACCAAATTTTTTCCTCCTTTATTTGGGGCCGCTCCCTGCCTAGATACAAACTCACTACGTTAATGAGGCCGCGGACGCAGGGTGGGATGGCATTCCCAGACTGCTACAGGTATTACCTTGCCACCCAATTGGTGACAGCGGCTTGGTGGTTGAGGCCGGATGGTACGAATGCCTCCACCGCCCTTGAGGCCTCGGTGGTTGGCTCGCTGGAGGCCCTCCAGCTTTTACTATTTTGGGGCCCCCGCGCGCCGTACCCTCTGACCCCCTCCATGCTTGCCACCCTGCGGGTGTGGCAAACCGGCCTCGCCATTGAAAAATGCAAACCCACTGAAATCTCACCCATCGCGCCGATCTGGATAAACCCAAGCCTAGCCCATTTCTATCGGTTATTGGACCCTTCCGCGTGGTCGAGATATGGCATTAAACTAATCTCCCATATCACTTCACAGAATGTGCTGAAGCCATTCGCTGAGCTCTCGTCAGTTTAATATACCCTCCTACTACCTTTTCAGATACCTTTAGTCGTCGCATGCCTTTTCAGCCCAGTTTCCGCTCTCGTCCTGTGTCGTGGCTCAATCGGAGTTAGAGAGGATGCTTAGATTTGACTGTGATGTGAAACCCACCTTGCGTCTTTACTTTTATTTACTCCTTGTGTCCCTTCCTCCCCTTGACGGGCTACGATCCAGGTGGCAGAATGACATTCCTACTCTAGACACGGACGATTGGGATGAGATATGGGACCTCCCCTTCACTACTTTGGTATCAATCCGAGATAGGCTGGTTCAATTTAAAATTGTACATAGGGCATACTTCACCCCATACAGGCTACACAAGATGAACCCCACGCACTCCCAGGAGAGTTGGAGGTGTGGCGTCTCCCCCAGGGATTTCGCCCACATCTTCTGGTGGTGCCCGGAGGTGGTACACTACTGGGAGGAGGTGATGGAAATGACTAACAAAATTACGGAGACGCAATTGCCTTTGAGCATGGAGATTTGTCTCTTAGGGATAATAGAGAATGTTGTCCCCACTTCAGCGAAACGCACTCTAGGTAGCTTATTGCTTTTCTACGCTCGCAAAAACATTGCCATGCACTGGAAAAAATCTACGCCCCCCTCTCTGACGCAGTGGAGGCGACTGGTGAACACCAGCCTTCCGCTGTACAGAGACACATATGCTAACCGAGGGTGCCCGCGAAAATACGAGAGGATCTGGCTGGAAGAGGTTAAAAGGCACGGTTGTTGGGTAGATACTAGGGTTGTCCCGATACCACTTTTTTAGGACCGAGTACAAGTACCGATACTTTTTTTCAAGTAGTCGCCGATACCGAATACCGATACTTTTTTTAAACGTGTCCCCAAATGCAGCCATGTATGTCCCCCACATATTGCAGCCATGTATGTCAACCACATATTGCAGCCATGTCATGTCAATCACATATTGCAGCCATGTCATGTCAATCACATATTGCAGCCATGTCATGTCAATCACATATTGCAGCCATGTCATGTCAATCACATATTGCAGCCATGTCATGTCCCCCACATATTGCAGCCATGTCATGTCCCCTCCACATATTGCAGCCATGTCATGTCCCCTCCACATATTGCAGCCATGTCATGTCCCCTCCACATATTGCAGCCATGTCATGTCCCCCCCCACATATTGCAGCCATGTCATGTCCCCCCCCCCACATATTGCAGCCATGTCATGTCCTCCCCCACATATTGCAGCCATGTCATGTCAATCACATATTGCAGCCATGTCATGTCAATCACATATTGCAGCCATGTCATGTCCCCCACATATTGCAGCCATGTCATGTCCCCCACATATTGCAGCCATGTCATGTCCCCCACATATTGCAGCCATGTCATGTCCCCCACATATTGCAGCCATGTCATGTCCCCCCCCACATATTGCAGCCATGTCATGTCCCCCCCCCCACATATTGCAGCCATGTCATGTCCCCCCCCCCACATATTGCAGCCATGTCATGTCCCCCCCCCCCACATATTGCAGCCATGTCATGTCCCCCCCCCCACATATTGCAGCCATGTCATGTCCCCCCCCCACATATTGCAGCCATGTCATGTCCCCCCCCCCACATATTGCAGCCATGTCATGTCCCCCCCCCACATATTGCAGCCATGTCATGTCCCCCCCCCACATGTCCCCCCCATTGCAGCCATGTCATGTCCCCCCCACATATTGCAGCCATGTCATGTCCCCCCCACATATTGCAGCCATGTCATGTCCCCCCCCACATATTGCAGCCATGTCATGTCCCCCACATATTGCAGCCATGTCATGTCCCCCACATATTGCAGCCATGTCATGTCCCCCACATATTGCAGCCATGTCATGTCCCCCACATATTGCAGCCATGTCATGTCCCCCACATATTGCAGCCATGTCATGTCCCCCACATATTGCAGCCATGTCATGTCCCCCACATATTGCAGCCATGTCATGTCCCCCACATATTGCAGCCATGTCATGTCCCCCACATATTGCAGCCATGTCATGTCCCCCACATATGCAGCCATGTCATGTCCCCCCACATATGCAGCCATGTCATGTCCCCCCACATATGCAGCCATGTCATGTCCCCCACATATGCAGCCATGTCATGTCCCCCACATATGCAGCCATGTCATGTCCCCTACATATGCATCCATGTCCTGTGCCCCATATTGCAGCCATGTCATGTCCCCCACATATGCATCCATGTCCTGTGCCCCATATTGCAGCCATGTCATGTCCCCCATACCTCCGCCGCCGCCGGGTTAATCCCTGTGCAACACAGCAGGCATTACAAGTTTTTCGTTGGTAAACTTCTAATACCAGCGGCGCCATGTATAGACATCCGTCCAATCGCGAGCAAGGGGGGAGTGTCTATGCACGTATCCGTGTATAGACACGGCGGCGGGCGGCGTATTCTATTTAGGTATCGGGGGTATTTGCGGGAGTACAAGTACTCCCGCAAATACTCGGAATCGGTCCAGATACCGATACTGGTATCGGTATCGGGACAACCCTAGTAGATACCTCCCATTTCCCCCTTATTCTCCCATGACATATCAAACACTCACTTTGTATGTTTAAGCTTATCAGTTTGCATGCACTGCAGTTGCTATTGTGTTGTATGAGCAATTTCACCTCGAACACTGTATGATGTTGAGCTGTGTGTCTTGTCTATCTTCTTGTTTGTACATGTTTTTTGTCTAAAACCTTTAATAAAAACAATAAAAAAAAAAAAACCTCTGTCCAACTGTTAAGCTTGGGGGTGGATCAATCATGCTTTGGGGTTGTATTGCAGCCAGTGGCACAGGGAACATTTCACGAGTAGAAGGAAAAATGTGTGGATGGTAACTTGATGCCAGCTGTGAAAATGCTGAGGTTAAAGAGAGGAGGGCTTCTATAAATGGATAATGATCCTAAACACAACTCAAAATCCACGGTGGATTACATCAAGAGGCGTAAACTGAAGGTTTTGTCATGGCCTTCACAATCTCCTGACCTCAACATAATTGAAAATCTATGGATAGACCTTAAAAGAGCAGTGCTTGACAGAAAGCCCAGAAATCTCAAAGAACTTGAAGACTTTTGTAAGGAAGAATGGGCAAAGATACCTCTCAAACAAGAATTGAAAGACTCTTGGCTGGCTACAAAAAGCGTTTACAAGCTGTGATACTTGCCAAAGGGGGCAGTACAAGATATTAACTCTGCAGGGTGCCCAAACTTTTGCAGACACCATTTTTTTTTTTGTGTAGCGCTAACCCCGAAGGAGCCGCTGGTTGATTTCAGGGTCGGCGTATTAAGTTACCAATTATACTTGTCTAGGGGTGAATACTTGTGGAAAGTGAATAAAGCGAGTGTCCAGACATCAGAGTGCGTTTTCAAAGTTTTATTCCAAGGCCCAACATGGCCAACATCAACATGGCACACTATAGAGAAAGGTTGATGAGCGGAAGAAAACTGCAGTATCAGGCCTTGGATATTATAGAGAGTAGCTTGCTTTCAGTACAGTCACACTTAATCGTCGCCACTCCCGTCAGAGTGGGTAAAGTACCCCGGACAGGTGTTTAACTTGGGTCTGGCAGCCGAAAGGTCACTTGCAATAGTCACTGGGAGGAATTAGGGCCTCTGTCACAGGCCTGAGGAATTTCCATACTTTTCAAAGGGGTAGAACTAATGGATCCTCCCAGTAAGTCACTTCTCTAGAGTCATCAGAGGACAGTTGAAGTGTACCTGTCATGTAGTGATGACCGGATCCCCGGTGGTTCGCCTAGGCCTCGCAGACAACCTCTCCCGAGCCAATCCCCCACCGTACAGCTCCTAGCTTAGGATCTGGGACCCAGCAAGCCGCTGGGGCCCCTTTCGATGTCAGGGTGAAGCTCCGCTTGGTGCATAGCTTCGGCCAGGCAGGCCTCAATGGCGGGGCCCATGGATTCGCGCACCCTGAAGGTGCACCCTGAAGGTGGATGTCGCACCTGGAACGGGCCCCGCATAGAACGTCGCACCCTTCTCTCAGGCGTCTGCCATAGATATACTCTCCCGCCAGCATGTCCAGAGGGAAAATGGGTCTGTCAGAACCCCTTCCAGCGCCAACTGTCACCCAGGGGTAAAACACCTCCCCTAGCATGCAGACTGACCTAGAAAGCAGTTCTAAACTGACGTAAACGTAACCAATTTGCGCGTGGGAGCAACTCAACTCTCCCATTCCCCACTAACTTTAGCGTAACGCCCCCCGCCAAATAGGAGGGGGGGGGGGCACTACACTTGTTTTCTGTAAATTTGAAAGTGTAAATGATGGAAATAAAATCTAACTTTTTTTTTGACATACAAGAATGTCTAATCTGTAATTTAATGCCTTTTGGAGATTTTTCCATCTTTCCTTGGCTTTGTTATGCACATTAATACAAATTTTTACCAAACTTTCGATCCCCACTGTAAAGAGGAAATCTTAAAAAAGGTTACAAACATTACATGCCATTAATAATGTAAATGACTGAGGCTTACCTCTCCCGGCACTGGACATCGCTCCTTCCCGGAACTTCAAAACGAATTTTGTACCAATCTCTCTCACCATATTTAGCTACTGCTTTTAACAACTTCTAAATTGGGGCAAGAAAATGAAAAATGTGCTATGGAGACCTTAACATTCTCAGAATTTATGTTTTTTTTATCAAAGGAAAACAACTGCTTCTGCAATTCCGAGGACAAATGCAACAAATCAGTGAAAGCATAATGCCAAAAACAGTGCACACTGCAACTCTGTTAAAGCTGAGGTTCAACCTTAAATCTACTATCTGCCATTAGATCCAGCATACTGCTGACATGTGCAGTATGCTGTTTTTTTTTCTCTGTACTTATCGTTTAATTCAGGCTTCTTCTCTAGCACCGAGCGGGGATTCCTGCGGGGAATAGGTGTTACTAAGACAAGCATAGTTGATTGACGTGCTAGTAAAGCGCGTCACGCCTTTCGAAAATAGCCAAAGTGACATTCTGCAATTTACGGCGCCTGCGCAGTCAGCTCTACATGACAGGCGCAGGCGCCGTAAACAGCCGTGTGTCACTTTGGCTTATGATCGGAAGGCGTGACGTGCTTTACTAGCACGTCAATCAACTACGCTTGTCTTAGGAACGCCTATTCCCCACAGGAATCCCCGCTCGGAGCCAGATAAAAAGCCTGAATTAAACGATAAGTACAGAAAAAAAAAAACAGCATACTGCAAATGTCAGCATCTATGCTGCATCTAATGGCAGATAGTTGATTTTCAGGGTGAACCTCTGCTTTAAGATTAGAAATTTGGCTTGGTTTGCCATAACCCGAGTAATCTGTGATCCACTAAAACTAAAATTCAGAGAGCATCTCACACAATTATTGTTTGTGCTATGTAATGCCCTCTCTTCACTTTCTAAATCACTAGTCACATCTAAACTTTCAAGGCAGGTTTGAATCTGATTAAATTATATTCTTTGTACTGATGTTTTGGTACAATCAGGTTTAAACCAGATAGAACATGCTAAAGCTGTAAAGAAAACGTTATTTCTCTTCCTTTAAATCACAATATAAAGATAGGGTTTTCCCAAACTCCTTATTCGTTGCACAAGTTATTGACTCGCTAGCTCTGACAGAGGTCTGCACTACACTTCTGAGGTGGTATTAATGGCATGCCACCAATGTTATTTTACTTTCACATTCTACTTTAGATGCAATAGTAATATGACTGATATGATGGAGCTACTCACTTCATCTTCCTCTTTGGTCCATGGGCCTTTTCTTAAACTGGGATCCAGGCACTTTGTCCATCGATACAGGAGCTGCAAACCGTCTCGACCCTCCATAAAATAAGAGACTATACAAAAAAAAAAAACGTACTGGATTTCATAAAAGTAAAGAAAAAGCTAGACTATGCGCTATTCATCGACTTGCCACCTCCAACTGTATCAGATGTACCCAACCACGGCTTGATTTTGTACATGTACTTTGGACCTGCCAAATAATCACCTGATACTGGAGGCAAGTGGCAGACTTACTCTCCTCTGTACTTTCCACCCCAATTGTGCCACAAAATATGTTTACTTCTCCTGTTCACTGTTGTATCCTCTCTATTTGAGCTGAACTGGTTTCTTGACCTCTTCTCCACCCCACAATCTGTATATATTAAGGTTGCACCAATACCACTTTAGGGAAACTTGGGAAAATCTCGCGCCAAACTAAAATGTGAGGGGGGGGGGGGAAAGTGCAAAAATAATAATACAAGCTGCTCCCTAACTAATGCAGAATACTGGATTAGACATGTGAAACAATTGGAGAGTAGGGGCGCTAATTATTGATAGGTATAACAGGTATTATACAACATTAGTGAAAATAATATAATATAAATATGTGAATGTCGTGCTAACCATATAACAACAAACCAATAAGTGCAGAAAAAATATATAGTGACAATAGACAATGTGTGTCTATCCAAAAGTCCGTGTTTGTTTAGTGCAATGTTGTGCTGCAAACAATAGTATTCCAAGACCACACGGAGCACCCATTGGAATACTATTGTTTGCAGCACAACATTGCACTAAACAAACACGGACTTTTGGATAGACACACATTGTCTATTGTCACTATATATTTTTTCTGCACTTATTGGTTTGTTGTTATATGGTTAGCACGACATTCACATATTTATATTATATTATTTTCACTAATGTTGTATAATACCTGTTATACCTATCAATAATTAGCGCCCCTACTCTCCAATTGTTAATACCACTTTAGGACCAAGTACAAATACCGACAGTTTTTTTTCAAGTACTCACCGATTACAGATACCTTTTTTTAATGTAATGTGAAAGTTTTTGTCCTTTTTTTGTAAATAAGTAAATATTTCTCCCTCACTAAATGTGCACTGATGGGCGCTGATGAGGCGGCACTGATGGGCGCTGATGAGGCGGCACTGATGGGATTAGGTGGTACTGTTGGACACTGATGAGGAGGCACCAATATGCAGCACTGAAGTGATACGTGGCACTGATAAGCAGCACTGGTGAGCCTTACTAGGTGGCACTGACTAATGGGCAATTGGCTGGCATAATGGAGACAACTAATATTTAAAAGGATTCAATTCTGCTAGTGCCTGTTCAGTCAGAATCGACGACCCATCATATTCAGAGATGGAGCGACGTTCCGTCATAACTCTGCAACGCCCATCTTGGCACACTCTACACTCGGTCGTAGTAAGCCAGCAGTCAGAAGGCGGCAGCATACATCTTTTTCTTTCAATAGTTTTTATTGGACTTTAAAATATTAAGTAGTACATGTTACAAAGCATTGTCATAGTATAAGTATATAATGTAACAATAAACAGTATAAGGAGCATGTGACATTTCACAAATATTGATAAATCAAGAAGTTGTATATAAGTAGTAAAAGATGGAAAGCATGTAAACAAAACAGAAAACAGATAATTATCTTATGTGGAGAAAGTATCAGTATTAGAAATGGTCAGAGTATAATGTCATAAAAATATCAGAAAATGAAACTCAAGTAAAGGAAAATCTCATCCAAATTGCATACGAGGGATTAACACTATGCGAATTCAAATTATCATGTAACGAACCATGGACATTGATAAATGGTGAAAAGTATTCAGTCGAAAGCTACCATACACCAAGTCCATACCAAGTCTTCCATGGGGCCCAGGAAGCATCATGCTTGTATAGAGCAGGGCTCAAAATTTCAAGTCCTGAGCTACTAGCCAGGCCTCAAAAGTTACTCGCCACCAGTTGCCTCACCTAATTCATACACTTCCCTGCGCCTAATTGCACCCGTAAACACGCCCTCGTAGATTATCTCAAGGAATGACACTGTTAAATGTTTTATGTAGAATCAAGTTACAAAATTAAATATTACCAACAAGAACTTTAACAAAATGGGACAGGGCACTGGGGGCAGACCAGAGGGACAGGGCACTGGGGGCAGACCAGAGGGACAGGGCACTGGGGGCAGACCAGAGGGACAGGGCACTAGAACTGGGTCTCTTCCCCATTCTCTAACTGTCTCCTCTGCAACTCCCTCCCATCCATCCTCTCTCTCTCCCATTTATCTCATTATCAGGAGCCTGTGTGTCCGGCTCCACGCTTGCATGTCCCCACTTCCCCCTTTTATTTAGGCTGGCAGTGAGGAGAGGAGCTGCAGCACAGCGGGAGGGAGTAAAATCCAGCGCTGAGATCCACACAACTGCACAGCCATTGACACCATAGCACAGCACACACTGACACCGCACAGCACACATTGAGACCAGTCTGTTCACAGTGCTCAGGCTGAACTGTTGGACACTTACATAGAGCACAAGGAGAAGAAAACTGCACAAACTGGAAGGCTGCCACTCATGTCAGGGCAACTTTCAGTGAGAGCTGCACCGGAGTGGTAATTTTCCCAATCCTCCACCTCACTCATTACTTTCTGCTCTCCAGCTACATTGGTCAGAGGAGGGGGCAGGCTCAGAGAGGTCATACTGTTAGGTCCAATGGCTTAATGAGAATTGTAAGGAGAGCACCTGTGTACTGCTCTGCCTGTGCACGGCTCACCAGACTACTTTTTCCGAGCATGCACCTTTGCTCTTTGGCCGCCAATCTCATCGGGACTCTAAGTGTAGGCACAGATTGGAGGGAGATTGGTCATGTAGCCCTGTCATCACTCGCCCCCAAGCTTAAATCCACTCGCCAAATGCTAGTAGGCGAGTGGACATTTTGAGGGCTGGTATAGAGTATTTAATGAGATGGCCATTATATGTTCATATGTAAAGTGGAGATTGGTCAAATCAATGGCTTCAATAGTAGGAGGGCAAGGGTCTTTCCATTTTCTAGTGATTTATAATCTAGCGGCTAGAAGTAAATGATTAATGGAATTCCGGAAGTCAACTAGAAAGTCATCAATACCCAAGGACAGCAAAGCTAAACCTGGGCTAGGATCTATCCATGAACCGGTTAAAGCCGAAATTATACCAAATATTTCTGTCCAGGGGCGTTGCTAGGTGCCAAAAAGACCAGGGGCTTCAGCCCGAAGCCAAGCCAAGCCGGGGGGGGGGGGTTGGTGGCTTTGGCCGTGGTCGGTGGAGTGGCGCGGGGTGACCTACCTGACACACATACCCTGACCTACATGTGTGTGACACTGACCCGTCCCTGCATACACTGACCTGTCCCTGCATACAATGACCTGACTCACTGACCTATCCCTGCATACAATGACCTGTCCCTGTATACACTGACCTGTCCCTGCATACACTGACCTGACTCTGCATACACTGACCTGACTCACTGACCTGTCCCTGCATACACTGACCTGTCTCACTGACCTGTGCCTGCATACACTGACCTGTCTCACTGACCTGTCCCTGCATACACTGACCTGTCCCTGCATACACTGACCTGACTCACTGACCTGTCCCTGCATACAATGACCTGTCCCTGTATACACTGACCTGTCCCTGCATACACTGACCTGACTCACTGACCTGTCCCTGCATACACTGACCTGACTCACTGACCTGTCCCTGCATACACTGACCTGTCCCTGCATACACTGACCTGACTCACTGACCTGATCTGCATACACTGACCTGTCCCTGCATACACTGACCTGTCCCGCCATACACTGACCTGACTCACTGACCTGTCCCTGCATACACTGACCTGACTCACTGACCTGTCCCTGCATACACTGACCTGATCTGCATACACTGACCTGTCCCGCCATACACTGACCTGTCCCGCCATACACTGACCTGTCCCGCCATACACTGACCTGTCCCGCCATACACTGACCTGTCCCGCCATACACTGACCTGTCCCGCCATACACTGACCTGACTCACTGACCTGTCCCTGCATACACTGACCTGTCCCTGCATACACTGACCTGTCCCTGCATACACTGACCTGTCCCTGCATACACTGACCTGACTCACTGACCTGTCCCTGCATACACTGACCTGGCCCCTGCATACACTGACCTGGCCCCTGCATACACTGACCTGGCCCCTGCATACACTGACCTGGCCCCTGCATACACTGACCTGGCCCCTGCATACACTGACCTGGCCCCTGCATACACTGACCTGGCCCCTGCATACACTGACCTGGCCCCTGCATACACTGACCTGATCTGCATACACTGACCTGCCCCTGCATACACTGACCTGCCCCTGCATACACTGACCTGCCCCTGCATACACTGACCTGCCCCTGCATACACTGACCTGCCCCTGCATACACTGACCTGACTCACTGACTTGTCCCTGCATACACTGACCTGTCCCTGCATACACTGACCTGACTCACTGACTTGTCCCTGCATACACTGACCTGTCCCTGCATACACTGACCTGTCCCTGCATACACTGACCTGTCCCTGCATACACTGACCTGTCCCTGCATACACTGACCTGACTCACTGACCTGTCCCTGCATACACTGACCTGTCTCTGCATACACTGACCTGTCCCTGCATACACGGACCTGACTCACTGACCTGTCCCTGCATACACTGACCTGTCCCTGCATACACTGACCTGTCCCTGCATAGTGGGTCACTAGGGTTGGTGTCACCCCCCTCCACTAAGTATAGTCCCCCCTCAGTCCAGACCTCCCCTCTACACTAAGTATAGATCCCCTCTCTTAGTACTGACCACCCTCTCCACTAAGTATAGACCCCTCTCCCTCAGTCCAGACCCTCTCCCTTTTTACAGACCCCCCCCCCCTCCCTCCGTAAAGATCCCCTCCCTCAGTACACACATCCCTCTCCACTTGCGCTTGTTGGGAGGTGGGGGCAGATTTGCTGGGGGGTGCTTTGGGAGGTGGGAGGGCTTATGTTCCTTGTAGGAGGTTGGATTTAAAATCCAACCTCCACTTCTAGCATAGGTCCTTTCTTATCCTAAAGTGTCCCTCAGCACATATTCTGTGGGGGGTTTTAACTATACACACACTGGTCTGAACATTATATACACACTGGTCTGTATATAATGTACAATACGGTGTCAGCAGGGTACAAACTGGTCATATACCCTGTAAATCATACTGTACATTATACACAGACCAGTGTGTATATAACGTTCAGCTTGGTATCAGGGTACAGTCTAGTGTGTATATAATGTACAATATAGGTTACAGGGTATATGACCAGTTTGTACCCTGCTGACACTTTCGTTTTGAAAATACACGGACTTGGTTTGCAGGACTTGGTTTGCAGGACTTGGTTTGCAGGACTTGGTTTGCAGGACTTGGTTTGCAGGACTTGGTTTGCAGGACTTGGTTTGCAGGACTTGGTTTGCAGGACTTGGTTTGCAGGACTTGGTTTGCAGGACTTGGTTTGCAGGACTTGGTTTGCAGGACTTGGTTTGCAGGACTTGGTTTGCAGGACTTGGTTTGCAGGACTTGGTTTGCAGGACTTGGTGCCACAGTCAGTTTTCTTCCATAGCTTCCTCCACCTGTCCATGCTTTAGCGCCCGAGATCCATGGAGACCCGCCCGCTCTCAGGCATTGGATGGAAGGTAGCAAGCATCTCTCCTATTGGCTCCCAATTCCTCCTCTAGGAAGAAAGGAGACAGACACTCTTCCCTTGCTCAACTCAGGCACCGTTGCGGCGGCGCTGCTTACAGTAGCAGACGCCCATGCTACCTCCCACTGGGCTGCAAGCAGGGAGGGATTTACATATATCGCCCTCCCCGCTGCCCGTTCTCACTGATGAGAAAGGGAGCCGCCGAGGCTCCAGAAGGCGGGGCCGCATCCAATCACATGTTAGCCCCGAGCGTCTGAGGATCAGGGCCAATCTGATGCCGAAAGTAGCAGAGTGCCACCAGCGCCGAGTGTCGCCGAGTACGGCACTCGGCGACACTTGGCCGCCTTCGGCATCAGGTCCTGACTCCCAGACGCTCGGGGCTAACAATGTGATCGGATGTGGCATAGACTCTGGGCTTTTCGTGGACCCATTCGGGGCTCCAGCCCCCCTAGCCACGCCCTAACGACGCCTGTTTCTGTCCAATATTTAGTAAGCATGGGACAGCTCCATAACATATGGAGCAAGTCCCCTTTCTTTCCACAAAGTCTCCAGCATTGGTCAGATTGTTGGTGACTAAATTTGGATAATACATCTGGAGTATAATACCATCTCAGAGTGATGTTTATTGATAGTTCCCATAAGGATGCACATTTAGAGGTAGATTAGTTTATTTTGCAAGCCATGTGCCATTGGTCATCAGTGTAAGAACACGAAGTCCTTTTCCCATTGTAAATGTGAAGGGGTTTTTGAAAATATTCTCTCGTCTTGAAGCAAGTTGTAAAAAGGGGTAATACCCCTTCTCTTAGGTTCAGTAGAAGATAGAAAGGTCCAGATCGATTTATGTAGGCAAACGCTTTTGGTATTTAATTTACATAAATGTTTTGCTATTTGTATATAATGAGCGTTACAATGTTGGGGTATATTAAATTCAGATGGGATGGTTTGGAATAGTTTAACCGTGTCTTTATTATAAAGATCACAAATAAATTCCACGCCTTGTTCGCTCCAGAGATTACGTGATGTGTGGTACATTATAAGATGCAATGTTTTAAAGGGAATGTCGACTGCGATTTTTGTATCAGGAGAATTCACAGAGTTCGAAATCTTAAGCCAAGTAGTAAAGGATATTTTTATTGTGGGAGGCAAGTGTGAGGGAAGTTTAATTCCCATATGTGCACCAAAAAGCCATAAGTTGGTCGGTAGTTGATTACTATAAGAGGATTCAATTAGACCCCAAGTTGTTGGGGATGGTTGGAACCATTCTTTCATTTAAAACATTATTGAGGCATAGAAATAGTCTTGAAAGTCAACATAACCCACTCCGCCCCACATTCTATGCTTGATCAATTTATAATGGGCACATCTAGATTTTTTCCCTTTCCAAATGTATCTGGAAAGGATTGACTGTAAAGATTTAAAAAAATGCATAGGGACTGAGATAGGCAAACTTCTAAACAAGCATAGAACCTGAGGCAAGTGGATCATTTTAAAAGCAGATAATCTGCCCCACCAAGAGAATTGGTGTTTTCCTAAATCGTTCAGATCCAATTGTAGTTTATTTTTAAGAGGGATATAATTATGTGTAAATAAGGATTTAGCAGATCTAGTTAAATGAATACCAAGGTACGGGATACTAGTGCCTGCCCAAGTGTAAGGGAAGCGGTGTTGAAGAAGATTGTTTGTTACTGCATCAATACCAATATCTAGAGCATATGATTTGCTTTCATTAATTTTTTAAAATGATACTCTACCAAACCAAGATAATAGCGGCAGCATACATCTTGTTACACCCATGTCATAGCGTTAGTGAAATATGGGCTGGCTGTAACACAATGTGTTCTGCCGCCTTCTGATTGCAGGGGCCAGTTGCAGGGTTTACCAAGATGGGCGTTGCAGTGTTCTGACGGAATGTCACTTCCGTTACCGAATGTGACGGGTCGTCGATTCTGACAGAACACCGGGCATTGGGAACATAAGCTGGCCCTGCCCCGGCCAGCTTACCTGCCACTGCTACTAGTATGTTCACACCCCCCACCACACACTGACTTCCGGGAGTGATACCTCTTCTTTCTCAGGTATCGGATTAAGCATCAGAGCATTTGCTTGAGTACAAGTACTTGTGCGAACGCTCGGTATCGGCACTGATACTAGCATCGGTATCACCCTAGTATAATTTTACCCTCACTTCTGCCCTCTCCTTATTACTGCATTCATCACCTCCTCCCAAATCTAATCCCACATGCTAATAAAACCCCCAGGATGCTGAGACATGTCCTCTCATATAAATCACATTCTCATATTCCCTCCCTCACCCTTTTGCGTCTCCTAACCTCTGGAGACATATCCCTAAACCCTGGGACTCCATCATTTAATTGTACCCAACGCACCCATCACCCAAGACCCTCTGGCAGCAATCCACATAATTTAGCTTTCATTCCTCTCCTTCACAAAACAAGTCTCCCCTTCTCCTGCCTGGTCTGTCTGCAACAAACTCACCTCTGTTCATGAACTCTGTCACTTACTCCTTTAATCTACTTGCTGTTACTGAAACGTGGCTTCATGAATCCGACACAGCTTCTCCTGCTTCCCTCTCCCATTGTGGCCTTCTCTGGACTCGCTCCCCTAGAACTAGTGGACATAAGGGAGGTGGAGTGGAAATACTCCTATCCCCACACAGCACCTTCCATATAAGCTCACTGTATAGGTCCATTTTCTCCCATTTCATTAAGAATTGCTGTGGTCTACCGACCCCTGGACTAAGATCAACTTTCCTTGATAACTTCTCTGCCTGGCTACCCTACTCTCTCTCTTCAGAAATCCCCACAATCATTCTCGGTGTTTTCAACATCCCTGTAATACTAACACTCCTGCTACTTCTAAACTTCTTAGTCTAACCACCTCATTTGGCCTGAAGCAATGAGTACATGCTTCTACGAACTCTGATGGCAACACCTTCAACCTTGTATTTTACTACCTTTGCACTCTGTGCAAGCTCTCCAACAATCCTTTTCCTCTCTCTGATTGCCAACTTATTAGTTTCACCCTCTTCCCGTCTTCCACCACCTCCCTTGCCAACCAACAGTCTTCGTCCTTCCATTTGCTTTCCAACCAACAATTACCCGTAGAAACCTTCGTAATTTCAACCCTTCCCTTCTGTATTCTGCTACTGACCACCTCTATGACAAAAATCTCACCCCTGTCCTGCCCCAATCTAGCCACTTCTGTCTACAGTAGATCCCTGTCCTTTGCCCTAGACAAGCTCACTCACCCCCCCCCCCCCAGACACAGAATCAGTCCCCGACACCTACAACCGAAGCAATCAGATGCCACCAAGTGTCTCAAAAAACATAGCCGCGCTATTGAGCGTCTGTGGTGCCAGAATAAGTCTCACAAAGACTTCAACCAATACAAATCTGCCCTCCAAAATACAATGTTTGCCTAAAAAATGCCAAGCAGACCTATTGTATCACTCTCATTAACTCCTTCTCAACCAGTCACCATCAACTCTTCTGTACATTTAAGGCTGGGTTCACACTGGAACATGCAGAGGTGCCCAGCATAAGTCCGGTGCGTCTCCATTCACTGTTTCAAGTCTGATTTCAGCCCAAATTTTGGGCTGAATTCGGACCTGAAACGGACCAAGATGCACAGGGCTCCTATGCAATTCGCACTGGAGCCACTGCAGAGATTGTGACCGGCTCTCTATGGAGCGGGTTCACACATCTGCTATGCGAATTAAATGTGGGGAATACCCCTGCATAATTGTGAAACAAGCCCAACTCTCTACTTTGCCCCCCACTGCCTCCACCAACTAACTCAATCACTGCACAGCCAATCATTTATAAAAAATCTTTTTTTTTTCAACAGCTTACCTGTAAAATCCTTTTCTTGGAGTACACCACAGGACACAGAGCCATTTATTATACATAAAGGGTTATGGGTCACCAGCAGTGATTGGACACTGGCACAACCAACTGAAGACAGTTCCCCTCCATATAACCCCTCCTATCAGTTTTGTAGCAAGCAATAAGGTTCCCATAAGAAGGGGGGGGGGGACCTCTGTGTCCCGTGGTGTACTCCAAGAAAAGGATTTTACAGGTAAGCTGTTATAAAATTCCCTTTGCTCATTATGAATGGTTGGAGACACAGATCAAGGCTCGAAGGCAAGCTCCATTTCTTGGAAAAGTTCTCTGGCACCGAGCGGCCAGTTCCTCCATTGGTTGCCACTCACCCAATGAATTAAATTAAAAATACTAACATCACTAATCCCTCCAGCTCTCTAGTATCCTTGTTACCTCCTCCTATGCTCGCCTCTAGGAATTCTCCCGAGCCTCTACCAATCCCATTCCCTGGGGTAGGGAATTCCCTACCCCAATCTGACAGACAGACAATCTCCAACACTATGCACTTTTAGGCGATCCCTGAAAACTTCTCTTCAGAGAGCCCTTTCCTGCCTTCACCTAACTATACTTTTCATTTCTCCATCACCCATCCTTCACAGTTATTACCTTTTGTATCACTTGACCCTCCCTTTTAGATTGTAAGCTCTAATGAGCAGGGCCCTCTAATTTCTCCTATATCGAATCATATTGTAATTGTACTGTCTGCCCTCATATTGTAAAATTGTTGGCGCTATAGAAATTCTGTATAAAAATAATTAGACCAAGAACTCTATCCTAGATACAAAAAACACAATTTTTAGCTCATAAATAATTGCCCTTAAATGGATGCAACCTTCCCCACCTCTGGTGTGTCAATGGGTACACGCAGTAAATCAAAGTATACCATGAAAAGTTTAATTTACGAACATAAGGGGTAGCCCCGGAAGCACAACAAAATCTGACATATTTGGAGTAATTCTACTCTCACGCTGATTAATTGAAGCATCATCACAGTGCTGTAGAACATTAGAAAATGATGAAGAAATCATTTTCGCTTCTGAGAACAGGTTTTTAAAAAAAATATATACATACACATACACACACACACACACACACACACACACACACACACACAGGGCTGAAAATGTCAAGTCCTGAGCTACTAGCCAGGCCTCAAGGGTTACTACTCGCCACCAGTTGTCCCACCCAGCCCGCCCCTAAACACGCTCTCATGAAATGACACTCAAATGTATTATGCAGAATGAAGTTATTAAAATAAATATTAACAACAACTGTATCCGTGCCCACCAATGCAGACTGCGTGTGCCCACCAATGCAGCCGTGTGCCCACCAATGCAGCCGTGTGCCCACCATGGAGCCATGTGCCCAGTGCCCACCTTGCAGCCGTGTGCCCAGTGCCCACCTTGCAGCCGTGTGCCCAGTGCCCACCATGAAGCCGTGTATCAACCTTGCAGCCTACCTGTGGAGCTGAGGAGAGGAACAGGAGAGCAGCCCAGGTGATCAGAGTGCAGCAGGAGAAACACAGTGATAACAGCTGTCATTTCAAAAGCCGTGTTCCCGCTGTGCAACGTCGTATAGAGCGGGGCAGGGATCAGGGACACTGTCTGGTGTGGCAGGGATCGGGGGACACTGTCTGGTGTGGCAGGGATCGGGGGACACTGTCTGGTGTGGCAGGGATCGGGGGACACTGTCTGGTGTGGCAGGGATCGGGGGACACTGTCTGGTGTGGCAGGGATCGGGGGACACCGCGTGGTGGTACCTGTGGAGCCGAGGAGAGGAAAAGGAGAGCCACCCAGGTGATCAGAGTGCAGCAGGAGAAACACAGTGATAACAGCTGTCATTTCAATAGCCGTGTATTCCCGCTGCGCAACGTCATATACAGCCCCGCCCCCTGGCCGGGGAACTTTGATAGACAGATCAATCCCAGTGACGGGTGATCTGTCAATCAAAGTCCCGGGACCAGGGGTGGGGCTGTATCTGACCGCGAGCGGCGGGGAACGCGGCTTTTGGAATTACAGCTATTATCTCTGTCCCCCCCCCCCCCCCCCCCCGCTGCACTCTTAACACCTAACGGCTCTCTCTCTCTCTTCCACCTCCGGCCTTGTGAACGCTGGGAGAAGGACTCCAATTTGAAACATGCTCACTGCCCCCCCCTCACTCCCAGGCAGCCCCTCCTCGCCAGACCCCAAAATGCAAGCAGATTTTTGAGGGCTGATATATATATATATATATATATATATATACAGTGCAGAAAATAAGTATTTGAACACCCTGCTATTTTGCAAGTTCTCCCACTTGGAAATCATGGAGGGGTCAGAAATTGTCATCGTAGGTGCATGTCCACTGTGAGAGACATAATCCAAAAAAAAAAATCCAGAAATCACAATTTATGATTTTTTAACTATTTATTTGTATGATACAGCTGCAAAGTAGTATTTGAACACCTGTCTATCAGCTAGAATTCTGACCCTCAAAGACCTGTTAGTCTGCCTTTAAAATGTCTACCTCCACTCCATTTATTATCCTAAATTAGATGCACCTGTTTGTGGTCATTAGCTGTATAAAGACACCTGTCCACCCCATACAATCAGTAAGAATCCAACTACTAACATGGTCAAGACCAAAGAGCTGTCCAAAGACACTAGAGACAAAATTGTACACCTCCACAAGGCTGGAAAGGGCTACGGGGAAATTGCCAAGCAGCTTGGTGAAAAAAGGTCCACTGTTGGAGCAATCATTAGAAAATGGAAGAAGCCAAACATGACTGTCAATCTCCCTCGGACTGGGGCTCCATGCAAAATCTCACCTTGTGGGGTCTCAATGATCCTAAGAAAGGTGAGAAATCAGCCCAGGACTACACGGGAGGAGCTGGTCAATGACCTGAAAAGAGCTGGGACCACCGTTTCCAAGGTTACTGTTGGTAATACACTAAGACGTCATGGTTTGAAATCATGCATGGCACGAAAGGTTCCCCTGCTTAAACCAGCACATGTCAAGGCCCGTCTTAAGTTTGCCAATGACCATTTGGATGATCCAGAGGAGTCACGGGAGAAAGTCATGTGGTCAGATGAGACCAAAATAGAACTTGTTGGTCATAATTCCACTAACCGTGTTTGGAGGAAGAAGAATGATGAGTACCATCCCAAGAACACCATCCCTACTGTGAAGCATGGGGGTGGTAGCATCATGCTTTGGGGGTGTTTTTCTGCACATGGGACAGGGCGACTGCACTGTATTAAGGAGAGGATGACCGGGGCCATGTATTGCGAGATTTTGGGCAACAACCTCCTTCCCTCAGTTAGAGCTTTAAAGATGGGTCGAGGCTGGGTCTTCCAACATGACAATGACCCGAAGCACACAGCCAGGATAACCAAGGAGTGGCTCTGTAAGAAGCATATCAAGGTTCTGGCATGGCCTAGCCAGTCTCCAGACCTAAACCCAATAGAGAATCTTTGGAGGGAGCTCAAACTCCGTGTTTCTCAGCGACAGCCCAGAAACCTGACTGATCTAGAGAAGATCTGTGTGGAGGAGTGGGCCAAAATCCCTCCTCCAGTGTGTGCAAACCTGGTGAAAAACTACAAGAAACGTTTGACCTCTGTAATTGCAAACAAAGGCTACTGTACCAAATATTAACATTGATTTTCTCAGGTGTTCAAATACTTATTTGCAGCTGTATCATAAAAATAAATAGTTAAAAAAAAGTCATACATTGTGATTTCTGGAATTTTTTTTTTTGATTATGTCTGTATGTATGTAGTGGACATGCACCTACGATGACAATTTCAGACCCCTCCATGATTTCCAAGTGGGAGAACTTGCAAAATAACAGGGTGTTCAAATACTTATTTTCTGCACTGTGATTATATATATATATATATATATATATATATATATATATATATATATATATTTTATTATTTATTTAACTTTTGAACTTTTTTTTTTAGAACTTTTTTTTCCTATTACAAGGAATATAAACAT
This sequence comes from Rana kukunoris, assembly GCA_029574335.1. Classification (NCBI taxonomy): domain Eukaryota; kingdom Metazoa; phylum Chordata; class Amphibia; order Anura; family Ranidae; genus Rana; species Rana kukunoris. The sequence continues at coordinate 133,324,716 of CM056057.1, read as the reverse complement.
CCCTTGTAATAGAAATAGTGTGCGACGGGTCCTCTTTATGGTCAGATGTGGGGTCCATAAGACCCCACATCTCTTCTCCAGGCTGGAAAGCATGAGATCGTAAAAAAAAATAAAAAATTCACCGATCTTATGGTTTCAGCCGCGATTGCGGCTTTGTTTACTAGAACGATTAAGCGGCAGAATTGCCGATATGATTGTTCCTATGGTGCGCAGAATGGTCGCCTGAAAACAGTGATCTCTGAATGATTCCTGTAGCTGCAGTCCAGGACGTCATTTGAGGTACTGTGGTATGGAAGTGGTTAATAAAAGTTGTTTTGAGATGAAAAGCATTATCCAATTACTGGTCTCTAACCAGGAAGATGGCCACACAGGAGTTGTACTATTTGTTTTATTATCCGTTGAGGATTATCCTCTAGTGTCAGCTAGCAATTCAATGTGTATTTAACCACTTAAGGACCGCCTCCTGCACATTTACGTCAGCAGAATGGCATGGCTGGGCACATGCACGTACAGGTACGTGCTGTGCTTGTACCCAGCCGTGGGTCGCACTCCGGGACCGCGGGACTCGCGGACCCGATCGCCGCTGGAGTAAACACGGCTTCCCCGTTCTTCACTGTGGCGGCCTCATCGATCGTGTGATACCTTTTATAGGGATACACAACCTTTTATAGGGATACACAATCGATGACGTCACACCTACAGCTACACCCCCTACAGTTGTAAACACACATTAGGTCACACACAACCCCTTCAGCGCCCCCTTGTGGTTATCTCCCAAACGGCACTGTCATTTTCACAAAAAACCAAGCATTTCAAATGCATTTGTTGCTGTGAAAATGACAATGGTCCCAAAAATGTGTCAAAATTGTTCGAAGTGTCCGCCATAATGTCGCAGTCACAAAAAAAAAAAAATGCTGATCGCCGCCATTAGTAGTAAAAAAAAAAATGCAATAAAACTATCCCCTATTTTATAAACACTATAAATTTTGCGCAAACCAACAGATAAACGCTTTTTGCGATTTTTTTTTTACCAAAAATAGGTAGAAGAATACACATCGGCCTAAACTGAGGAAAAAATAAATATTTTATATATTTTTGGGGGATATTTATTATAATTGTCGCTCTATTTTTGTTTATAGCGCAAAAAAAAAGGATTTTTAATAACAGCTTACCTGTAAAATCCTTTTCTTGAAGTACATCACGGGACACAGAGCGCATAGCCATTACATATGGTTATATGGGTACCTTCAGGTGTGGACACTGGTGTAATCAACTTCACAGGAAGTTCCTCCCTATATAACCCCCTCCCACTGAGAGTGCTTCAGTTTTGTAGCAAGCAATTTCTCCGAGGTTACACAATGTTCCCCAAAAGAGGGGTGGGAGCTCTGTGTCCCGTGATGTACTTCAAGAAAAGGATTTTACAGGTAAGCTGTTATTAAAAATCCTTTTTTCTTTATCGTACATCACGGGACACAGAGCGCATAGCCATTACATATGGGATGTCCCAAAGCAATGCTCCATGAAGGGAGGGAGACCGCAAGGCCAAAATTAGCCAAACAAAAAACATTATCAGGAGGTAAAATAGCTCCACCAACAGAAAAAAGGGGGCGTGAACCGGGCCAGAGGATTCTATACTACTGCCCGTAGGACCGCCTGCCCAAATGCTGCGTCCGTAGCTTTTGTGACGTCCAACTTATAAAATTTAGTAAACGTATGTACGGAAGACCAGGTTGCCGCTTTGCAAACCTGTGCCATAGAGATCTGATGGTGTGCCGCCCAAGAGGCACTCATGGCCCTCGTAGAATGGGCTTTAACTGATAAGGGAGGTGGAACGCCCTTCAGACCATAGGCCTGAAAAATCAGCTGCTTAATCCACCTAGCCAAGGAAGACTTGGCAGCCGGCTGACCCTTCTTGGGGCCATCCGGGAGAACGAAAAGCACATCTGTTTTCCGAATCTTTTCTGTAGCCTTGAGATAAACCCTCATGGCTCGGACCACGTCCAAAGTATGAAGCAATCTTTCCTCTCTGGACTGGGGAGTAGGAAAGAAGGATGGTAGGACTAGGTCCTGATTCAAGTGAAAACTGGATATGACCTTAGGAAGGAAAGAAGGTTGAGGCCCCAGAACCACTCTGTCCTTATGCAGAATCAGGTACGGTTCCCTGCAAGACAAGGCTGCCAGCTCGGAGACTCTTCTGGCCGAAGCCATAGCCACCAAGAAAACCAACTTTCGGGCTAGCAGCACAAGAGGGATTTCTTTCAGAGGTTCAAACGGCTGTCTTTGTAAAGCTGACAAGACCAGATTTAAATTCCAGGGGCAGAGGGGAGCTCTAATAGGGGGATTTACATGCAAGACCCCCTGCAAGAAGGTTTTTACAAGCGAATGCGTGGCCAAAGGCCTTTGAAACCATATCGATAAGGCAGACACCTGCCCCTTTAGAGTACTAAGAGCCAACCCCTTGTCAACGCCAACCTGGAGAAATCGCAAGATCCTGTCAATAAAAAACTTGCGAGGATGCCCTCCTTGAGACTCGCACCATTCCACATAGGTCCTCCAGACTCTGTAATAGATATTTCTAGAGACTGGCTTTCTAGCCTGAATTAACGTAGATATGACTTGGGCTGAGAGGCCTCTGCCCTTAAGAATTAAGGATTCAGCCGCCAAGCCATCAAATTTAGCTGCTGTGAAGCAGGGTGGTAGATCGGGCCCTGAGACAGCAGATCTGGGCGCAGGGGGAGTGGCCACGGTGCCCCTACCGACATCCTCACGATGAGTGCGTACCAAGCCCTTCTGGGCCAGGCTGGGGCCACCAGGATCACCGGCCTGCGCTCCACCCTGATCCTTCGTAGAAGGCGGGGAATCATCTGTAGTGGAGGGAACGCATACAGGAGAGAAAACTGGTGCCAGGGGCAAACCAACGCATCGGTCCCGTAGGCCGAGGGGTCCCTGGCTCGGGATACGAATTTGTCCAATTTCTTGTTGAATCTTGTTGCCATGATGTCCACATCGGGAACTCTGAATCTTTGGCAAATCTCTTGGAATACCTGGGGGTGAAAAGACCACTCTCCCGGGAGTAACTGTTGACGACTCAAAAAATCTGCTTGAGAATTGTCTATCCCTGGGATGAACACTGCTGAGATGCAGGGTACATGGGCTTCGGCCCATGAGAAAATCAGGTTTACTTCCCTTTGAGGCACTAGGCTCCTTGTGCCCCCCTGGTGGTTTATGTATGCCACCGCCGTGGCATTGTCGGACTGTATCCTTACTGGCAGACCCTGCAGGGGGAGAGTCCAGGCGACCAGGGCCAACCGAGCAGCTCTGATCTCTAGGACATTGATGGGAAGCAGACTTTCTGCCTCTGACCACTGTCCCTGCTGGGTCCGTTTTCCTAAGATTGCCCCCCAACCTGTTAGGCTGGCATCTGTGGTTACTATTTTCCACGTGATGGGGCAAAAGGTTTTCCCTTTTGACAATTTTTGAGGGATCAGCCACCAGTACAGGCTGCGCTTGACCCCTGGGGAAAGAACTAATGGACGGTCTAATGCCTGTATGGACTTGTTCCAAGCAGAGAGAATAGCTGCCTGAAGAACTCTGGTATGGATCTGGGCATAGGGCGCTGCTTCGAAGGCGGCCACCATCTTTCCCAGCAGTCGCATGCATAGGCGAATAGTCGGCTTCTTTTTGCCTAAGACTATTTGAATCGTTTGAATCAACGACCTGATCTTCCCTTGAGGTAAAAATACCCTCTGGCATTCTGTATCTAACCGAAGGCCTAGATATTCCAACTGTCTTGTGGGTTGTAACCTTGATTTTTCTTGGTTCACAATCCACCCGAATTCTTCTAGATGCAGCACTGTGCGGACTACTGCATGATTGAGGTTGGAAGCTGATCTGTCGATAACCAGGAGATCGTCCAGGTATGCCAGGACCAAGATGCCTTCTGTCCTTAGGACGGCTAGCACCGGGGCTAACACCTTTGTGAATACCCGCGGAGCTGTTGCCAACCCGAAAGGGAGGGCTACGAACTGGAAATGGCTTTGATTTATCGTAAAACGAAGAAACTTGTGGTGTGCTGGGTAAATCGGCACATGCAGATATGCATCCTTTATGTCTATAGATGCTAGAAAGTCGCCCTGATGCAGGCTGGCTGTCACTGAACGTATGGAGTCCATACGAAAGGTCTGAATCTTTAGAAAGCGATTTAGGCGTTTGAGGTCTAATATAGGCCTGACGTCGCCATTGGGTTTTGGTATAACAAAAAGGTTGGAGTAGAATCCCCGACCCCATTCTTGGGTTGGTACTTCTACAATTACTCCTTGGAGCAATAGGCGATCCAACGCCTTTACGAGAGAGGCCCTTTTTAATGGGTCGCTTGGAAGACTTGACCCCTGAAAATGAGGAGGGGGGATTTCTCGAAACTCTAGTTTGTATCCCGTGGCTACCACGGACCGAACCCAAGAGTCGGGAATTCTGGCCTTCCAGACTTCGGAAGTCTTCCCCCCACCCGAGAGAGTGGGGGCGCCCCTTCATGAATCTGATTTAATGACTGGTTTAGCCGGTTTGCGAGACCAGGGTCTCTTGTTTGCCGCGGCTTGACCCTGTGGGCGGCTATTAACCGCTGGACGCCCGGGAGGCCGTCGATACTGACGAGAAGTCGAAGGGGCCGAGCCTACAATGGCCTGTCGTTTAAACGTGGGCCCACGCGGTCTTTTCTTGACCGGTAAGGAAGTACTTTTTCCACTTGATATGGTGTGGATATATTTATCTAGGTCTTCCCCGAATAGTCTTCCCCCATGAAAGGGAAACCCTGCTAAAAGCTTCTTGCAGGGTGCCTCTGCTGACCAGTTCTTTAGCCACAAAAGACGCATGTGAACCATCAGTAGAGATGAACGGGATGCCTGTTGGATGGAGTCCTTAATAGCATCTACTGCAAAGCAGAGAGCCCTAGGGAATTCTGCTAATTCATGAGTATGCTGAGCCGGCATGTCCTTTAATATCTGTTTTGCCTGATCCTTCAAGGCCTGACAAACACCAATGGCTGCTACTGCTGGCTGAACCATGGCACCTACGGAGGTGAAAGCGGCTTTCAGTAGGGTCTCGAATTTCTTGTCGACCGGATCCTTGAACATCTGGACATTTTCAACCGGACAGGTCAGGGATTTATTCACGCAGGAAATGGCCGCGTCCACTGTGGGGAGTGCCCATTTCTTTAAATATTCCTCTTCCATAGGATAGAGAATAGAGAATCTTTTAGGAGGGACAAAGATTCTATCAGGTCGAGCCCAATCCTGGTAAATCACGTTCCGCAGAAGGGGGTGCATTGGAAAAGACGCACAAGTTAATGGAGCCTTTAAAGAACCCAATGAGGAAACCTCAGGGGCTACTAGTTCTGGCACTGGAAGTTTAAAGGCAGTGCGAACCATATCTGTCAAAGACTGGATCCACAGGCTCTCCGCTTGAGAGGCCGAAAAATATTCATCTATAGTGGAACCTTCCCTGTCTGAACCGTCGGGACTTGGGTCTGCTTGATCCCCTTGTGGGTCCCGTTCCTCTGAAGAGGAGACCTCCGCATCTGAAAACCCCACACTGGATGAGGGGGATCTAGCCCGCTTGCTACTTGGCAAAGGACGGGCAAACAACGCAGTTAACCTTTTCTCTAGCCCACCCATGGTGGCTGCTAGCATTTCTTCCGTCACGTAAACGGGAATGGGTGGATCGGGGGCCGCCTCTGCCCCCAGCACCCCCAATGGCTCTTGTACTATGCCACTCGGTGGTCTAACTGGCGAGGGTGGGGCCGTTGAAGCCTGGCCCAAATCCTCTGACCCCGATGGAGACCCCTTTTCTTTCTTGGCACCTTTAGCAGCCTTGGCTGGTCCAGATCCCTTTGGAGCCATTGTACAACCTTGAGTCACCCCTATAGCCAACACCTGACTGTTGTAGCTAGGAGTAACCAATATGAGGACAGGTATGAGGAAAATGAAAAAATTTCTTTTTTTTTTTTCCACAAAATATATTTTTTTTTTTTTTTTTTACCCGCCTGGGAGGTGGCAATACTGAGGAAACTTGTGAGTATTGACACACCAATGCCCGTTAGCCGGAGTCCAAGGTAGACTCAGATACTGCTGGATCTAAGGCTGAGTCCCTTTAAGCAAAAAACTCTTTTTTTATTTTTTTATTTTTTCTGGTCAATAGTGGAACTAAGTCCTAGACCTGAAGATCCACAAAACCGCCACTAGGTGTCCCTGTGTGGCCAAAAGACCCAGCTGCACGCTCTGTATCCTTCTTCCTCTGCTTCCAGGAGGGAAAGACCAGCCAGAGAAAAAGTTTTACCTTTAAACAGACCCTGACGCTGCTGGCCCGCCCCCCCAACGCACGCCGACGCTATAAAAGGCGGCGCGCACGCGCACGCACCCCCCCACGCTGAAAACAACATGGAGGAAGCAGAGCAGAGGAAACAACATGGACCAGCGCCAGGCAGCACCAACAGACACCAGGTAAGCACTAATCTTATTGTAGTGCACACACAGAGAGGAAGCTGTCCCCATGGGCTTCCTAAGAAACAGGAGTTTTCACCAGCAATTTCCTCTTTAGAACATGTGGGGTTGCAGTATCAATGCTAACAGGCAGACCTGGGGTGAGTAGCAAATATATATCTTACACAAGTATACATATACCTACATGTTATCTGGGTAAACATTAGTATCCCATCCTGCCCACACAGACATAGTGGAGATAGTGGCTGATGCACAAGCATACCATTAGCCAACCCAGAACCCCCAGGGGGATACCTACTGTCGAACCAAGTCCCGCAGGTTCCCTCTTACCTGCTCCACGCCGCAGGGTATTGCAAACTGCAAGAGGCCCAATCTTCCCCCATCTCCGTGGGTATTGTCTCGGACCTTCAGGGACCGGGGTCCTGTGTTAAGGAACCCACACCCCTGGACCTATATAGCATCCTGGCATCAGTAGCGTTTAGTCCTGGGAGAGACCAAGGCACTGGAGCCCAGAATCCAGCCCTCCAAGGAGAGGCATTATAGGCAACACCCCACGCAGGCAGGGCCCGGGTACCGTACTCCTTGGCTTTGAAGCACTTCGGACGGATCCGGCTAGCTATCCTGGGTCCCGAGACCTCCGAGGGACAGCTAGACGTTACCAACACCTAAGACACTGGCGAAAAAACTGAAGCACTGTCAGTGGGAGGGGGTTATATAGGGAGGAACTTCCTGTGAAGTTGATTACACCAGTGTCCACACCTGAAGGTACCCATATAACCATATGTAATGGCTATGCGCTCTGTGTCCCGTGATGTACGATAAAGAAATAAAAAATAAAAATCGCAGAGATGATCAAATACCACCAAAAGAAAGCTCTATTTGTGGGGGGGGAAAAAGACGCCAATTTTGTTTGGGAGCCACTTTGTACGACCACGCAATTGTCTGTTAAAGCGACGCAGTGCTGAATCGCAAAACCTGGCCCGGGTTCTTTAGCTGCCTAAAGGTCCGGGTCTTAAGTGGTTAAATGTATTATTTTTTTATCTGCGCTGAATATTTGATGTTTATATTTTGTCTTTAGTTGACACTTGGCATTTAACACTCACTTTTTTTATAAGGGATGTGTTCCCCAACCCTCATTCGCTGGACAAAATGTTTCAACATCTCATCTTCCTCCTTGGTGAACTCACTCCGTTTAAAGGCTTTGTTATTGCGCTGGAATGTCTGAAGACACTGGAACGCTGTCCGTTGGGTCTGTAGGAAGGAAGACAAAGATTTACTAGTCTGTACAGTATTATTTCTTTCAGGGACTACAGGGCTGAGGTTATTTTATATCTGCCAAGCTCTCATCAGTGGAGTACCTGGAAGACATAAGAAGGCTCCAAGTGATTCAACATTCCACATATGCCCAGAAATGAAAAATCTCTCAAGTTTAGGTTACTGAACCTATATAATTTTTCAGCAATTTTAAATCAGTTTAGGACACTTGACACGTGTCTACGAAAATGTCCTTCTGCCGTGCTGCCGCGACCCCCTTCCAACACCTCTGCAGTTCTAGGCTCTGATTAAAGTGATTGTAAAGGTTCATTTTTTTTTTAAATAACAAACATGTTATACTTTCCTGCTCTGTGCAAAGGTTTTGCATAGAATGGCCCCGATCCTTCTCTTCTGGGGTGTCTGGGCGGCACTCCTCATTAAGTGCTCCCATGGGCAGAGCCGCATTCCATGGGGGCACTCATGCAGGCGTGCTCCCGAGTCCTGCTACTGCGCCCATTGACACAGACCGCAGGACTCTGCCCTGTCCCCGACTCCCGTATCACTGATTTTTTTTTTTAAATGTATTTTGTGCGTGTACTCGAGAGAGGAGCCGGACTGCAGGAGTTGGGAGTAGGCAGGCCTCCCCCAGAGGCAATCTGCCATCTTTCTTCATACCCCCGGGTGGCAATGGCAGGTTTGAGGGGGTCCTCCCACACAGCCTGCCCTACCTGCTCTGCTTTGAAGCCCAACAGGGCAGAGGGACTCCCCTGTGAGAGAGTGAGAGGACCTAGCCCGCTCAGCCAGCCCTGTTAGTCCTTCGCCTCTCTTTTTTAGAGACCGCGTGGCCAAAGTGCGTGCATGTTAACCCAATTTCGAGTGCGTGTGAGGCGGCGTACACACGGACGAGAACCTCGACGGGCGGAACACATCATTCCGCCCGTCGAGGCTCTCGGCCGGCCGTCGAAATGGGCGACCCGCCCGTCGGGAATGGCAACCAGCCATTCATCCAGGCGGGCCGTCAAGCAAATAGAGAGCCTGCTCTCTATTCGTTTGACAGGATTCCCGACGGGCGGGGCGAGCCAGGAGCGTACACACGGCCGAGGTTCTCGCTGGAATGCAGCTCCCAGCGAGGTTCTCGCTGGTTTCTAGCGAGAACCTCGGTCGTGTGTACGCCGCCTCAGTGTGGTGGTTTTTGTGGCAGGGGGGTGGGCGTACTAAGCGCAGGCTTACCTCGGATAGCACACCCACCGGGAGCCGGGCTGAGACCACCAAACTCAATTCACATGCAGCCGCGACTGGGATCCAAACCCTTAGCTGCAGAGGTGAACGGCTTGTCAGCGCAGTGCCAATCGCGTTGAGCCACTGCAGCTCCCGTATCACTGAATTTGATTGACAGCAGTGGGAGCCAATGGTTCCCGCTGCTATCAATCTATCCAATGAGGACCTGCAACAGCGGCTGGGCTCGGCCTAAGCGCTGGAACGAACAGGTTAAGGTAAGTAAAAGGAGGGCTCTGGAGGGCTGCTGCAGCACAGGTGTTTTTTTACCTTAATACATTCTAAAACCTTAAAAAAACTTTATACACTATTTAAGTTGCTGTGTACATGGAGGATCCCTAGCAGCTGCTGCTATCAAAATATTTTTTTAACTAAGGCCCCTTTCACACTGCTGCGAAATTTGAAATTTGCAAGATTTTACATCGATTTTGCGGCCGCTATTTTAGAAAATGCCTGTGTAAACTTGAGGTCTATGGTCCTCAAATTACATCAATGTTGGACCAAAGTAGTACAGGGACTACTTTGAAGTTGGTGCGACTTGAAGTCGCACATATATGAATGGCACTCATTGGAAATCATGGGATACGACTTGTCATGTGCCTTTGCTGTCACAGGACAAGTCGCACAAGTGTGAAAGGGGCCTAATGCCCCATACACACGAGCGAAATTTCCGCCAGCAAAATACTGACCGAGTGCATGCTCCATCAGACTTTTGCTGGTGGAATTCCCGCCAGCAAAAGTTTGAGAGCAGGTTCTCAATTTTTCAGACTTGTGTGACCGTGTGTATGCAAGCCAAGCTTGAACAGAATTCCGTCAGAAAACCATCCAATTTTTTTCAGACGGAAATTTCGCTTGTGTGTACAGGGCATAATAATTTAGCAACAATGTTCAGAGAAAAAAAAAAAAAAAGATGCAAAGTACCATTGCTACTTTGCCATCTATTCTGTTTCATGTATCTGCATATCAGGGATGATCTGCAGATAATGTCAGTTAAAGTGTTACTAAAGGATTTTTTTTTTTTTAAATAACAAACATGTTATACTTACCTCCACTGTGCAGTTCGTTTTGCACAGAGTGCCTCCGATCCATGTCTTCTGGGGTCCCTTGACGGCTGTCTCTGGTCCTCCCCGCAATTAGTCACCACAGTCATGCGAGAGCTCGCATTGGTGGTCAGTAATTGCGGGCGTGCTCCCGTGATACAGCGAGCGGCCATTGCCGCTCACTGTATTACTCGGCCCCGCCACTCGGCACGCCACATCACTGGATATGATTGACATCAGCGCCAGCCTCGTCTTGACGTTGCCACGATCCAGCTGATCGGGTGTTACCGAAGCTGGAAGGATTGCACAACAGAGGATAACTTTTTATTCGTTTTTTATTTGATTGTTTCCTGTACTTACATCACAACGTTGCCCAAACCTTGATGTTTTTTATGAACTTCTTCCAATAAAGAGGTTACACTGAAATTACACTATGAAGCCTTTTTTTCTTTTATCCCTACTTATTTTTCCATCTGAGGGGAGTTGGGTGAATGCTCGCAACCTTTGCAGAATTGAAGTGGACTGGATACGGCATTACACCTGGAGAACATAGGACGGATGCCCAGTTTTATCTACCAACAGGAACCACAGCCACTGATCCCTTACTACATGCCTGTATGATCTTTCATTAGAAGTCCATCTTTTCTGGTAAGGGGCCAGCCTGCCCGAATTTATTTCTACTTTTGCTTATGGATGTTCATCTATTTCCAGTCTGGGGATAAGAAAGCACCGCTGCCGTCAAATTCAGTGATTGTGTTCTTGCTCTGTGGACTTTTTAGACTTGTATCACCTTTGCTATAAACACTTATCACGAGAGACAATTTCCTATGTCACTAAGGACTACTTAGTCTTACAGATGGTTTCAATTTTACTCACATATATTTATATTATGTTGTGGGGGTGGCGCTATTTTTCACTAACTATTATATCCTATTTTGCTGAATATTCCGGCATCTCACCAGATAGCAGCACCTTATACAGAGTTTTCTCTGTCTCAACTTTTAAAAATAATTTCTCTTTTGCACCATCCAATTGCTGGTTTTGACTAATGAGATATTGATTGGAGTTCTGTGTTTAACTCCTTATGTCCCCTTCTCCGCCGCCAGTGTTTTGGTCTATTGTTTTATTTTTATTTCATTTTATATAAGACAACTCTTAGGGGAAGCGCAAATTTACCTTGCTTTACACAGGGTTTTTGAGAGGTTGGTTTTAATTTGTTCCCAGGGCCTTAAATTTTGGACTAAGCCCAGGCAACGACAACTGATATTATGCCATTTAATGAGAAGGACGTTACTGGCCACTATAGCATTGTCACTGAATAAGAGAATTGTAGTAATCAAGACTTAGCCCAGATTTCAGACACCAGTAACAAAAGAAAACCAGTTTCAGGGAGGTGCAAGGAAGAGGCTTAGACAACTAAGGCCAATAGTAGCCATCTTGTAATGTCAGCTTTTTAGGCAGAACTTTCAGTTTTAAAAGGTTTAAAATGGCTGAGTTTCACTTTGATTTGCCTACATTTTAAAAAGATTCAGTCTAGTTTGTTTAGCTTATCTGTGGAAAGAAAACATTCTAGTAGCAATCTGAGTGGCATTATATTTTTGTCTAACTGCTGAGCACTGACCCCCAATTCCTGTGCGATCACTTGCCAGTCAACAAAGTTATGAGCCTTTGCTATCTCCTTCAATTTTTCAATCTCTTCTTCTGTCCAGACCTTTTTGTTGATGTGCGGGTGCTCATAGTTGTGCCAAATACTGCAAAGTCGCTCTGGGGTGTGAACTCCTTCAAACTGTACAGAAATTATTGGGTAAAAAAATAAAAATGGTTACACAAAAGCATTGAAATTAAACCTATCGCTAAGCTGAATAAACTATTCTCAGACATCATCCTAAAAGCCATTCCTTTTGTCTTGACATTTCTGGGCACTGAGAGACCCTAAACCTGGGTAAAGCCTTGTATGCCATTTCTGACAGAGTTGGAGCTCTATGGATTACCACCCAGTATCTGAAAATGCAATGCGATCATCTTGGACACCAAAAAAAAAAAAGGAAGAGGTTGTACTGCGACACTGAATTCTAGGTAAACTTTATGGGACAACCAGGAGAAGATTGCCAGGAACAAAAGGAAATGGGAAAACATTTATGCGATTTTTATAAAAAGGAAAAGCAAAGTTCCGAACAGCCGATTCTTTCCTTCTGCAGGGATCACAAACCGAAGTTCTAGAATTATATTCTGGCATTAGCTCCAAACCAGTTCCCTGCATGCATACAGCAATTATTTATTTTTTAAATTTCATACATACATTTGTATAGCCGAGACAACATTGCTCAAGCACCTTGGCACTCTTAGACTGGCCATAGACTGTGCAAATTTTGCTTAATTTCCCCATCAACACATTCAGTATATTGACAAAAGAATCCTTCCCACCAAGCCACTGTATTCTCCCGATGGGGGAAGCCGTCCCCGCCCATCAGAAGATGGTGATTATTGCTAGCGGCTTTAACAGTCACTTGCAGTTATTAAATGTAAAATCAGACAGACTGGTTGTACCCAAGTTGGTCGATCAATCTACTTGAGTACATTCAGCCTGCCCATAAATGGTTTGAATATCGTCCGGTTCAGCAAGAGATTTGAACCGTCTATTGCTGGCTTAAGCCATTCAAATAATCTTCCTTCCCAAAGCAGATTACACAATGTTCCTGCCACAGTCAGACACTATAATTATTAGGCAAGATATAGATTGTTATTTTTTATTCCTGCAACCACGGGTTGCTCGACTCCTCGATTCCCCCATCAACACAGTCAGAGTTGATGGGGGAATCCCTCCAGTGAAACTATTATGTTATTTCGGCGGGGAATCGCAGGGAGCCATTCCTGCCAGGAGAGCAAAATCATTACATCCAGCAGCCATAGCTGCTGGCAATCACGTTCTAAAAATCCAACATGCTGGTTTATACCATGGATCGACCTGGGTACAATAAGCCTGCCCATACAAGGATAGAATCTCGGTTGGTCACTAAACTGAAAATCGATTAGATCTGATCTATCTATAGACAGCTATAGACAGCTTAAATCTTATTTGTATAGCAATTTAAAGAATACCAAACTATTTACTCAGGAGGCGTGTACATCTGAATATCAGGATTACAGTGGGACACACAAACACACACCTGATCAAAAGCTTATGTTTTTGAATTGTTGCAGGGAACCAGAGATGTGTTAGAAGCTCTTACCAATTTGAAGAAACATGCATACTCCTTGCGGAAGGAACTCAAACTAAAATAGACCCAGAATGCCATTGATGCCAGACTCCAATACTGAACAATGAAACAGTTCTATCCTTTATCTTTCAAAGATGGACATTTCTAGGCCCTTGTAAGCATTCCGATTTATAACAGCTGCAAAGCGGGTCCATAGTCTGTTGTATGCAAACTTTTGCTTTTTTTGTATGGCTTACCTGCCTCTTTTAGTCTCATGTTTTTTGCACTTATTAAAAAAAATGGATGTCAATAAGTATAAACCAAGGGGGGAAAAAAAAAGATTTAATTGTGAACCACATAAGCTATATGGTTGTACTCAAAGGGCTGGTTGTAAACTGCAATGCCTCGTACACACGATCATTTTTCGGCATGAAAAACGTTGTTTTTAAAAAAAAATGCCATTTAAAAAAGGTCATGTGTAGGCTACACATCATTTTTCAGGTTCTGAAAAACGTTTTTCAGGTTGTAAAAAATAGGATTTTTATAACAGCTCACCTGTAAAATCCTTTTCTTGGAGTACATCACGGGACACAGAGCGGCATAGCAATTACTATGTGGGTTATAGAGTCTACCTTCAGGTGATGGACACTGGTGTAATCAACTACACAGGAAGTTCCCTCCCTATATAACCCCTCCCATACTGGGAGCGCCTCAGTTTTTGTAGCAAAGCAATAAGTGTCCCAATATCCCCAAACAAGAGGGGCGGAAGCTCTGTGTCCTGTGATGTACTCCAAAAAAATAATTTTACAGGAAAGCCGTTATAAAAATCCTATTTTCTTTAATCGTACATCACGGGACACAGATCGGCATAGCAATTACTATGTGGGATGTCCCAAAGCAATGCTTACTGAGGGGAGGGAGACAAAAACAACGCAGACCGCCATCAGACGCGAGGACCTATAATGCTGCCTGCAGCATACTGCGCCAAAAAGCTGCATTCTCTAGTCGTCGAGAGAGAGAGAGAGAGGTCGAGAGAGAGAGAGAGAGGGGGGTCGAGAGAGAGAGAGAGAGAGGGGGGTCGAGAGAGAGAGAGAGAGAGGGGGGTCGAGAGAGAGAGAGAGAGAGGGAGGGGTCGAGAGAGAGAGAGAGAGAGAGAGAGAGAGAGAGAGAGAGAGAGAGAGGAAGGGGTCGAGAGAGAGAGAGAGAGAGAGAGAGGGGTCGGGAGAGAGAGAGAGAGAGAGAGAGAGAGAGAGAGAGAGAGAGAGAGAGAGAGAGGGGTCGAGAGAGAGAGAGAGAGAGAGAGAGAGAGAGAGGGGTCGAGAGAGAGAGAGAGAGAGAGAGAGAGAGAGAGAGAGAGAGAGAGACCATTTTAATAGCCGATCTGAACAATGCCTGCCAAGATCTAGGGTCTTCTGGCAGTGCAATAAAAAACGTCAGCTTTCTATATCTGAAACCTTTAGATAGATATTTAACTGCTCTCATCTCTATTGAGAGAAAAGCAATAACTCTTCCTTCCGCGAAACAAGGTTTTGAAAAAGGGAAGGTAAGAATATCTTGATTCCAATGAACACTAGATCCTTCTAGTAAATAAGGCTGGGTGAGGATTAACATCACTATACTTGTCTTATGTACAGGGTACTATTTCTGTAGCATTTGGTCAGAAAAAAGTCGGGGTGTAGAGGTCATTCTCCCGGAGACAATTGTTGACGGCTCCAGCGAATAGCCTGCCAATTCTGCATTCCATGAAAAGACGAATGTCAATAGGCAAGGCACAAGCTCCTCCTTGGTAAATAAAGTAAATCACTAGTATGGCATAGTCTGATTGTACTCTGACAGAACCAACCTGCCACCTAAACGTTCAGGCCCTTAAGCCAGATGCTCCATCGGTAGCTCTAGCTGACAGATAAGGCTCACTTGGAGCTTGACTACTTCCCCTGGGCCATGGTCTCTTCCCGACCTGGCAATCCTTTCAGTTAAGAACCACCAACAGAATATTCCAGCATATCTCTGGGACCAGGTTCTTTGGATAATGCTAGGTCATGATCCACTCTTTCTAGGCCGACAGAATACTGTTATAACAGCCATGAATAAAAGTTAGCATAGGGAACTGTCTTGAATAAAGCCAGCATCTTCCCTAGCGCCTTAAGCAAAAGGCCAAAAGTAAGGAACTGTTCCTTGCCGTGACCACATAGACCAGCTTTCTCATAGCGATGGTCTTGTCTGAGGCCCAAAAAAAAACACCTTAGACACTAATGAAAAAACTGAGGTGCTCCCAGTATGGGAGGGGTTATACAGGGAGGGAACTTCCTGTGTAGTTGATTACACCAGTGTCCATAACCTGAAGGTAGACTCTATAACCCACATAGTAATTGCTATGCGGCTCTGTGTCCCGTGATGTACGATAAAGAAAATGATCATGTGTGGGCTTAAACCCGCGCATGCTCAGAAGTTATGAGACGGGAGCGCTCGTTCTGGTAAAACTACCGTTCATAATGGAGTAAGCACATTCATCAAGCTATAACCGACAGAAAAGCAGGAATCGTCTTTTAC
Organism: Rana kukunoris; assembly: GCA_029574335.1. Classification (NCBI taxonomy): domain Eukaryota; kingdom Metazoa; phylum Chordata; class Amphibia; order Anura; family Ranidae; genus Rana; species Rana kukunoris. The sequence goes on along the minus strand of CM056057.1, from coordinate 133,308,906 downwards.
GAACAAGGAATTAGCTAAAGCAGCCCAAAGGCGAATAGAACTTCCCCTTTAGCGTGCCATCGTATGTGTTGTACGTCACCGTGCTTTGTTCATCATTTTTTTAAAACAATGGTGTGTGGGCAACTTCGTTTTTAATGATAAAGTTGGAAAAACTTCGTTTTTTGGACATGCTGAAAAACTATGTTTTTTTTTTCATGCTGAAAAATGATCGTGTGTACACGGCATAAGACTATATTCCCTCAGAGAATAGGTGCAGAAGGAGGGGGGGGGGTTTCAGCTCTTTCACAGGCTGGCCACTTACACCCCTCCCCATGAAATAACATGGTGGGCCACATTCAGCCCACGGGCCTGGTGTTTGACACATGTGGTATAATGTCTGCAGGAGGAAGAAATCTTTTTCTACAAGACTGGAAAATACAATGGCACGTCCTGGCGATGGAATACACAAACCCCTTCAAATTTTCATTTAAAGAATAACCCTTCAAATTTTCATTTAAAGAATAACACTTAACAGCAAGACCACTTACATTGATGTTGGATATTTTGTCCCAATCGTGGGAATCGGTTCTTTGTCCCAGCAACACATCCTCCTGAAGTTGGCTAAAAAATATATATATATATATGTGTTTGTAAATGATAATAATAAAAATGATAATTTTAATTTTTTTTTTTTTTTTTTATAGTTATACTTACCTGCTCTGTGCATCTTGGCTTCTCCTCTTCTGTGTGCCCACATAGAAAGCTGCTTCCTATGGTGGAACACCTGTTTGCCCCCTCCCAAACTGGGCTGTGTGCAGCCATAGACACATAGCGAGGCTTTGTCTAATTCCCCCCCCACTCAAAGGCTCCCACTGCTGCTTCCATGTCCTCTAAAGAGAGAGAATCATACTGCTGCAGACATGCTACGTGTTACGTCACTGGTCACATGACATAACACATAGGACAATCGGAGATAGATGCAGACTGGAAGTGACGTCAATGCGGAAGTGAAGCCTGGGAATTTTGTATTGAGACACATTTGTTTGAGACAAGTTTTAAGTATTTTGAAGTGCATTGGATTTAAAAAAAACTTAACCTGACCATAATGCTACACAATAAGAGGCTTTTTGATATCTCCCCATATATGAGAGAGGCATGTGGGTAACATGAATCTGATGTGGTCCCAAAAGGTACAATACTCCCAAATATTGAATCCAGGAGGAGGTATTAATGGAGAGCCCCCTAGCGGTACAGAGGAGGAGGTGGCAATTATCTGGGAGGATAAATCATAAACATGCTCTATGACATCCAACTGGAGTTGAGAATTATGAGAGCATAGAGCACCAGGGCAGCACATAGTGTGCGATGGTTTCAGGCACTTATTTGGAAACACAAAATGTGGATTAATTTACTAGATTTTTTTGCACTATTATTATATATGTATAATTTGATTGAATTACATAAATTATATATTACTGGACTTCATATTGAGATCTCACACCGTTGAGTTGGATACAAGTATATATGTTTTAGTTATCACATTTATTTCATTTATTCATCTAATGGTGATATCATTTTTTATTGTTTATTTTGAGCACTGAATCTGAGCAGCACAACACCCATCATATTGTCACTTTATCTAAACCTAGTGTGGGAACACGCATTGATGCTAGCAGCAGCTCCAATATAGTACACCACAAATCTCTATAAATACACTTCAGCGCTCCACACGTAATCTATAAAGGTAGCGGAGGAGTAACATTTCCACTAATATAGAAGGATTACGATGAAACACCTACTTTCCTTTAAGCGCAATTTAAAGTATAAAAAAACAAATAAAAACAACAGATAGAAAAACAAAATGTCAGCACTGTCTATATATCTATAGACCACTAAAATAGGGCTCCAACCATACATATTTGACTGTTAGTCAGTAATGTAGGGTTCTAGTGCGCCACCAGGTCTTTCCTGCTGCTGAAAGGCCCACCAAAGACCTCCCTACTATATATGAGCCCAGGGGACAAGACACAGAAGACTCATTGGAGGGTGGTTAAGCATGCCACATTGGTTGGAAACAACGCTTCCTGTGCCATTATAATGGTGCAGGAAACTGGTGTGAGTGGTGAAAATGGTTTTCAGAGTAAAAACTAAATTGCAGGTTCCATACCTAAATGACAAAGTCATTCTGGCAATTTTCAGCATAATACACTGCAGCAGATGCTTCCCAAACTGCACATGGCATACAGGATGTGAACTGTCTTCCAATAACCTGCCACATAGCTCACATGCCTCGCTCTGCGCATGCAGGGAACATACTACATGGCAGATCACACAACACCTGAGTGGCAAGGGGCCGGCAGAGTGAACTAAAGGAAACAGCTCCAACTCTCTTGCCCTTCTATGATGTGCCTGGACCAGACATGCCATTAAAAATGAACCAGATCATTTCCAATTAACAAGAGGGCTTGTGCCACCTTTGTAAAATTTGTATCAATATCTGCTTTATTTTCTTAATCTACAACAGTGGTGCAGGCTTTATGCTTGTGCCACTCTTTGTTAATTGCCCTCATTGTATACAGATTCAAGGAATTCTTCATGGGTGGAAATGCTGACCAAGTGCTATGCCATCTTCCCAACCAATGTAGTTATGATCTGTAGATAATCCATTGCATTAGGCACATTAAAGTTTCAGTTGTGCTTCAAAGTAATGAAAAAAGTATATGAAATTCTCACTTGATATCGTCTATTTCACGCTCTGCCTCTTGGATCTGCTTTGTTAAAATCTTCTTCTCAATGTCGTTTTTGGCATTATCGTACTTCTGCTGGAGATATTCTATCCTGCAGAGAATCATTCCCAGTTAATTCTTACAAGAAATCCATCTTAATTAAAAAAATATATCAGTTGGCTAAACAAAAAAAAAAAGTTCAGTATGTAACACTTGAAAAAAATAAAATAAAAATTAAAGCTCCACACATGACCCGAGGGAATCTATAGCAGTATTAAACCCAACAGTATTTATATAATAAAATCAGCTGCATTGGTTTTCTTTTTTCTAAGCATTTTCTCCTCTGTTTTCAATTGCTGATCTATCCAGTAACACACCACCTGTATTCGAGTGCCCTCGCTCTGGATGAAGGAGCAACAGAGACCATTTTTGACAGCAGCATTATCAGTCTTGGGTTGTGTGAATTTGCCTTAAAAAGTAATTCTACCCCTCAAACATTTCCAAATGTTGTCGTGTTACAACTAAAAAGTTGAGCTATTTTGCAAAGAAGAATGGGGAAAAAAAGTCACTCTCTAGATGTGCAAAACTGGTAGAGACATCCCCAAAAAGACTTGCAGCTGTAATTGCTGTAAAAGGTGCTTCTACAAAAGTATAGACTCTGGGGGGGCTGAATACAAATGCACCCCACATTTATTTGTAAACAAAATTGAAAACCATTTATAATTTTCCTTCCACTTTACAATTATGTTCTACTTTGTGTTGGGTCATCACTTAAAATCCCAATGAAATACATTTACATTTTTGGTGGCAACATGACAAATCCTGGAAAATTTCAAGGGTGTACGAATATTTTTTCAAGGCACTGTAGATACACTAGCAAGTTTAGATTTGACACTAACAAATTGAGGCCAAACTCTAGCTAACAGTTGTTAAGAAGTTACAGAAACATTTTTGTTCCTTTTGGGATAAAGGTTTTACATAATAAATTCTGATCATTCTAAGCACCTCTGTTAGTTATAAATTGTTTGTCCTATCCCTCTAACCACTATATATGCAGCAGAGCTTGTTCTGTTGAAAAACCATACACTCGATCTGATTTTCCGCAGACAAAGCGTAGGACTTTTGCCCAAAGGGCGTTGGCCAGGAATTAGTCTTGCATACAAACGGCACACAATTGTTGGCCAACAAACACAAAACTACATGTTTTTTCAGCTCCTTAGCACCACCCTTTGGGCACGTTATACCAATGTTGCGTTTTGGTGAGCAATGCTTCCAAGCATACGTGTTTGTACTTTGGACTTTTGTCCGACAGACTTATTTACACACGCTCGGAAAATCCGACAACTGACCGCTGTTCTTGGAAAATTTTAAAGCAAGCCATCCAACATTTGTCCGCGCAAAATCTGCCAACAATTATCTGATGGAGCATACATCGGATCTTCCGCCAAAAGCCTGTCATCACACAATTCCCATTTGAAATCCGATTATGTGTACAAGGCTTTACTGACTAAATCACAGTGAAAATAAAAGAAAGCCTAAGAAAACTATTGCAGTCACCACATCCAAGAATTGGTAAGCTGCAATATAAAAATGGTTTACTTTTGGGTTAAATACTGCTTAATAAAAGGCAAAAGGAAGTAGCAATGATCTTAAACAGGCATTCCAGGCCTTTCACCTTTAGACCCCTTTCACACTGAGGAGTTTTCCAGGCAGTACAGCGCTAAAAATAGCGCTGCTATACCGCCTGAAAAACTCCTTCACTGCCTACTCAATGTGAAAACCCGAAGATTTCACACTGAGGCGATGCGCTGGCAGGAGAGAAAATCTGTCCACAGCATCTTTGGAGCGGTGAGAGGAGCGGCCTGTATTTAAAACAATGGGAAACTGCGGCAATACCGCCCGCAATGCGCATCTGCAGAAGAGCATTGTGGGAGGTATTAACCCTTTATCGGCTGCTAGCGGGGGTTAATACCGCACCGCTAGTGGCCGATTCCCGTGAAAATCCCGGCGGTATAGCGCCGCTATTTTTAGCGGCGCTATACCGCCACCGCGGCTCCCGCTCCGATGTGAAAGGGGCCTAAAGCATTCTATGTATTAAGGTAAAAAACCTTCTACATGCATTTACCCACATAGCCCCCTTATACTTACCGGAGCCTGATATCGATTCAGCAATGTTCATGAGAGTAGAGGCAGTGTCTGCTTTCTCCCTCCTTATTGGCCATTGGCAGCTGCTGCAGTCAATCAAACCCAGTGACGACTGACGAGGGAGCAGGGGTGGGGCCGAATCTTGCGGTCTGTATCAATAGACGCAAACAGCAAGTCTCGGGAGCAGGCCAGCACGAGTGTCCCCATAGCAAGTGGCTTGCTATGGGGTCACAGGACATATTCCCAAGTGACTTTCTAGGGGTACACTCAGCAGGGGAGCGAGGAGCAAGGAATTTCAGTGGGGGACCTCAGAAGTGTGGGGCTACTCTGTGCAAAAACTATTCCACAGAGCAAGTAAGTTTAACATGTTTGTTATTTTAAAAGGAAACCAAAAATATTTTATTATGTTTATTATCACTTTAATTCTGTCTAGCTAGTACTGTAAGTTACAGTCTTGGCATGTTGGTAGTTTCAGCTTTTTCCACACCTACACACAAAAAAAATACTGTGTTCTAAAATACAAAATGTAACCTGAGACCAGAAAAACGTATGTAAAACAGACAAACGATCCATTTTTGCATTGTTTAGCGGCCCGGGTTGTGGGGAAGAGGCCCTTCTCAACATGGAGACGAGGTATGGCTTGAGGGAGTCTAATAGAATTTGTTTTATTTTTGGCTGAGTTCCCCTCAAAATTCATACAAGAACTGAAGAGCCTGGTAGGGATTAGGAAAAACATGAAAGTCATTTATCTTTTATGTCGGCCCTTTCTTTTGTTTACATTCTGCTGTCGGTGGGGAATCCAACACTGACAGCAATAATGAGACATGGTTGTTAAGGACGCCAGTGCATGGATGTAAAAATAAAATGGATGAAAAACTGATGTTAATTGAACTGAATAATGATGTAAACTGAATCTGTTTTTTCTTTGAAAAAACTTGACGGAATGGTTGATGCCCATGTGAAAATGAGCCATAGGTGGAAACACAATAGAATTATACAGCTTTTTTTGCAAAACTTACTTAAGCATTTTGGGCTGCAGCATCTTCTGTAATGTGTCGCTGAAAATTGCTTTTTTCAGTTCCAAATCATCTGTGGGCTTCCCTGGACAAGCAAACAAGTATGGTATAAATTACACAAACATTTGATCAATGAAAAAGTGCATCTTATGTCTTCAGTTTTAGCATTTAAATGGTTAGAACCCCTGTTGGGTTTTTAAACAACAGTACTTTGAAAAAGTTTTAAGCAGGTGTGAAGAAATGCTGTAAAATAAGAAATAGGATTTTTTGGACGGACACAGCACTTCCTTAACTGTAGGGTATTATATCCTTCCTCCAGGGAGAGTGTAGGCAGAAAACAGCAGTAAAAGTGTTAACACACTCTGCTCCACACAGCTCCTCCCAGGGGGCGTGGTCCCCCGGGTATATATTCCCCACTCTGCCACAGCAGCCTCAGTTTGTAACAAGCAGTACAAACGAAGGAGGGGTGGGTGCTGTGTCCGTCCATGAACTCAGAGAAATGTATTTTACAGTAAGTACAAAAATCCTATTTTCTTTCGTTCATGGACGGACACAGCACTTAACTGTAGGGACGTCCCAAAGCCGTGTCAAAAGATTCGAGGGGTGGGAAACAACACAGCAAACCAAGCTTCACCCCAACAAGAAAACAGATTCCCAACAGGGGAACCCCAACCTCAAACTGCCGCCTGTAACACTTTGCGGCCGAAGGAAGCATCCGAAGATGCACTTACATCTACCTTGTAGAATTTTGAAAAGGTGTGGACCGACGGCCAGGTCGCAGCCTTGCACACCTGTAACACAGAGGCTTGATGACGGAACACAGAGGCTTGATGACGGAAAGCCCAAGAGGCCCCAATTGCCCTTGTCGAATGCGCCGTAACCCGGTAGGGGGGCGCCCTTCCCTTCAGAGCATAAGCCTGAAAGACAACTTGTCTAATCCAGCGAGAAATGGTGGCCGCCGGGACCGCCAGACCCTTCTTGGGGCCGGGCCACCGACACGAACAGTGAGTCCGACTTCCGAAATGGAGCCGTAGCAGACAAATACACACGTAGGGCTCGAACCACGTCCAGGGAATGTAGAGGCCTCCTTGCGGTTCTTAGGCCGAGGACACAAGGAAGGAAACACGATGTCCTCATTAATGTGAAAGGCCGAAACAACCTTCGGAAGAAAAGAAGGCAGTGGGCGCAACACCAACTTATCCTTGTGGATGACCAAGTATGGAGCCTTGCAGGACAAGGCCGCCAGTTCAGACACCCGTCTGACCGAGGTAATTGCAACCAGAAAAACTACCTTCTGGGATAAAGTCAATAACGGTATCTTCCGAATGTCTTCAAAGGGGGCATCCTGAAGCACCGAGAGCACTGAGTTCAAGTCCCACGGAGGCACCTGACTCTTAACCGTACCCAGAACGAGGGCTAGATCTACCCCCCGCTGAAGGAACAGCAGAATCCGGGACATCACATATACCCGGGGGTGCCAGCCCATCTCCTCACACATGGAGATGTAGGCCTTCCATGTCCGATGGTAAACCTTGCGCGAAGTGGCCTTCCGTGCACGAAGCCTGGTAGAAATCACCGGGCCCGACAGGCCCAGGTCCTTCAAAACCTGGGTTTCAACAGCCATGCCGTCAAAGCCAGCGACTGTAAAGCAGGGTGAAAGACAGGACCCTGCGACAAGAGATCCTCTCTCAGGGGCAGGCGCCAGGGGGCGTCTGCCACCAGACGCACCAGATCCGCGTACCAGGATCGGCGCGGCCAATCTGGGGCGATCAGAATCGTCGGAACCCCTTTGGCTTCCAGCCTGCGTAGCAGACGAGGAAGAATCTGTAGCGGAGGGAAGGCATAGATTAGGCGATAGTGACCTAGAGGGGCCACCAACGCGACTGACGCGTCTGCCCACGGGTCCCGTGACCTTGCCACGAACCGTGGCACCTTTCGGTCGAGACGGGACGCTAGTAGGTCCACCTCCGGAGTGCCCCACCGCTGACACAGACTCCGAAACACCTCTGGGTGCAGTGACCACTCCCCCTGGTCGAGCGTTTGGTAGTCGGCCTGCCAATTTAGCACTCCCGGAATGTATACGGCCGATAGAGCCGGCACGGTTCTTTTGGCCCACCGAAGAATGTGGGCGACCCTGACCGACCGGCCCTGCAGACCCAGGGACCAACTGGCCAGGCATAGTTTGATCGCACAGAGCTCCAGAACATTGATAGGGAGCCGGGACTCCTCCCGAGTCCAGCGTCCTTGGGCTGACTGGGAGCCCCAGACACCCCCCCAGCCGGAGAGGCTGGCGTCCGTTGTAATCACCGTCCAATGGCAGGGAAGAAAAGATTTTCCGGTCCGAAGCACCGGAGAAGTCAACCACCATACTAGGGAAGCCTTGGCCAGAGGACTCAGCTGAATCTGGACATCCAGGGATGACGGGAGCTTGTCCCATCTTGACAAAATCTCCTTCTGCAACGTCCGGGTGTGGAATTGAGCAAATGGTACCGCCTCGAAGGAGGCCACCATCAGTCCCAGGACCCTCATGCAGAACCGAAGAGAAGACCGCTTCCGGGTCGACAACAGCTGCACCGCCGACTGCAGAGTCCGAAGTTTCTCCGATGGGAGAAAGACCCTTGCCTGCACTGAATCCAGAACTAACCCCAGGTATTCCAGGCGATGCAACGGCACCAGAATTGGACTTCTGGATGTTCAGAAGCCAGCCGAACTCTCGGAGAGTTTGACACGTGATAGACACGTCCTCTTCTAACTCTGAGCTTGAGGAAGCTCTCAGAAGAAGGTCGTCCAGGTACCCCACTATAGCGATCCCGCGCTGCCACTCAGTAGAGCCAGAATTGGGGCGAGCACCTTGGTAAAAACCCGAGGAGCCGAAAGCTAGACAGAACGGGAGGGCCACAAATTGAAAGTGTTCCTCCCCGATCGCGAAGCGTAGAAACTTCTGGTGCCCTGAACATATGGGGACATGGAGATATGCGTCTATGATGTCCAGGGACGCCATGAATTCCCCCTGACGGAGCGCAACTATCACCGAGCGAATCGACTCCATCCGGAAGTGTTGCACTTTGACAAAACAATTGAGGGCCTTGAGGTCCAGAATCGGGCAGACCCCATCCTTCTTGGGTACCACGAACAGGTTGGAATAAAACCCCTGAAACCGTTCTTCTGGGGGAACCAGTACCACCACCCCTCTGAGCAACAGATCCTGGACAGCGTCTGAAAGAGCTTTCCGAAGCTCCGGAGGAAGCTGAGGGGAAGAATCTGTGTGGTGGGTAAGAAAGAAATTATATTTTGTATCCCGAGGAAACCACCTCGCAAACCCACTGATCGGAGAGAAGTAACCCCCACCGAGCCGCGAAGACGTCCCCCCACCTGAGACCCGGGTGGGGGCAACCCTTCATGCGGAGGCAGGTTTGTCCGCGGGCTTACCCGGCTTGCGGGTCCAGGGACACTTATGCCCACCAGCCTTGGAGCCCTGAAATCCCCTTCCTGCTGCCCCTGGCGCGCAAAAAAAAACGCTTGGGGGTGGTAAAGGAGGGACCCAGCTTGCGGCGAGGTTCCTTCCCTTTTCCCGCTTGCGGAAGTAGAGTACTCTTACCCCTGTGGCAGCTTTAATGATCTCGTCCAAGGACTCCCCAAACAGCCGGTCACCCTTGAAAGGTAGATCTATCAAGGCTTTCTTTGAGGCCTGGTCTGCAGACCAACACTTGAGCCAAACCATGCGGCGAATCACTACCGCGTAGACGGAGGCCCTGGAAAGTAAGGGGATCGTGTCCAAGGACGACTCACAAACAAACTTCAGGCCCTGCACCAACTGGTCAGCAAGGTCCAAACAGGACAAGGAGGCACCCTGTGCCTCCAGTTCATGGTACAGGCACTTGGCCCGTTCAGTGAGTGTCTGCGACACCAGTTCCCCCGGCCAGCGCCGGTCTAACAGCCGAACCAACGACCGTGAATAGGTAGCGGGCTACAGCCTCCACCTTTCTATCAATGGGGTCCTTGAATGCGGAGGCACCTTCCACCGGCAGCGTGGTGGCCTTGCTCAGTCTGGACACCGGAGGGTCCACTGAGGGGGGACAAAATCCTCCTGAAAAGGATAACGGACCACAAAACATCTAGCCACAGTAAAAACCTTTTGCGGTATCTCCCATTCCTTGTATAACAGCTTGTCCAAAAATGGAACACAAGGAAAAACCTTTGCGGTGCGGGGCGGCTTACGGAAACCAAAGGGGACCAGCACATCTGAGTCCTCCGCCGAATCCTCCATTTTCAGAGTATCCCACACCGCAGAGATAAGAGCTCCAACAAAGGCTTTATCATGCCCTGACCCTGTATCAGAGTCATCCTCACTGTCCGCGTGGGCAAAACCCCCCTCTGCTGACATGACAGAGCCTGATGCAGAGGCTGCAGTAAGATCTGAGTCAGCGTCGGAGACATCCCCAGCATTTTGCTCAAGGAGAGGGCGCTTTTTACCCCCCTTCTGACCACTCGCCTTTTCGATTCGGGCTAGAAAAGCCTCAAGGACTGCAGTCATAGCCTCTAAGGAGGCAGCAGAGGTAGGGGCCTGAGGGGCTAACTGCGGAATAGCCGGAGTGGAAGCGCCAGGTTCAGACTCCATTTTGCCCACCTCACACACCCCAGACACTGCAAAGCAGACAGGGACCCACCAGACACCTCCCGGCTGAAAAAGCAGAGCTAGGGACCCCCTGGGGAACTCACCACCCCACACAAGCTGTGGTAGACCTAAAGCCTGTAGGGAGCTGAGGAAGTGCCCCCGCCGTGCTGTACGGCCGATTCGCGGGCTTTTGCAGACTATTAGTGAGCACTAGAGGCCAAAAACTCAGCAAAGATGGCCGTCGTGTGACTAAAACAACACACGCGGGCCACAAGAAAATGGCCGTCGAGCGCCACTTTCGATTTCGGCGCGAAACCGGGAGTTAACCCCTGCACTGCCGAACAACACAGTGAAGCCCTGCGCAGCCAAACTGCCAGGCCCAAACACCAAAAACACCTCAGCCCAGCGGAGTTAACCCCCGCACCGCTGCATAGCACAGTGAGGCCCTGCACAGCACACGCTGTCAGGCCCAAGTAAAAACACCACACAGCACCACAGCCAGCACAAGGAAAAAACCCCAGACACCAGTCCCCTCAGGCACAGCCCAGTGAATGGCAACCACAGGAGCGTCCTTCCGCCCCCCCCCCCCCCCGCAGCCGCCCAGCATGGGAAGGAGGTAGAGGAAGGGAGAGAGTTAAACAGGACAGACCCTCAATCGACCTCCCAGGGAAGCACCAGCCATACCTACCTTGCCAGGCAAGGCGTCTACTTACCCGCCCTGCAACCACCAGCTGGCGACCTTCCTGACTGAACCAAAATCCGAACGGCATGGCAGTCGGCCAGACACACTGTGACCAGGCCATTGAGGCCGGTCATATGTGTGCCCTAGGATCGAAGTCCCCCGGTCACCCGTTGGAGCATGTCGTGAACGACCACTAGCCAGGCTGAGGCCTGGACACGCTCGATGGCCTGACATGGGAAGACTACAAGGATCAAGAATCCAGCCTGTCGCCCAGTCGGCTGTTGCTAGTAGATCACAGGATCCCCCCCCAAAAAAAAAAGCAGGAACAATACAAAAAAAAAGAAAAAAAAAAAATCGCAAAGAAAAAAACAGAGTACATGGACTCCAGCAGGTCATGACTCTCCTGAATTAGGCAGAAAAAAAACTGAGGCTGCTGTGGCAGAGTGGGGAATATATCCCCGGGGGACCATGCCCCTTGGGAGGAGCTGTGTGGAGCACAGTGTGTTAACACTTTTACTGCTGTTTTCTGCCTAATCTCTCCTGGAGGAAGGATATAATACCCTACAGTTAAGAAAGTGCTGTGTCCGTCCATGAACGAAAGAGAAATATTTTTTAATCAATTTACAAAAATGCAAAGTGAGCGAACATGAGAAAAATCTAAATCAAATCAATATTTGGTGCGACTACCCATTGGTAGTTCTTACATTCTTGCACTTTGTACACATTAACAAAGTCATGGATTTTGTTGGATTAGTCAGGTGTATGAATAACCATTTATACCAAGCAGGTGCTAATGATCATCAATTTCATTTGTTGGTTGAGGCTGTGTTCACACTAGTGCGACAACACTGGTCCTACTTTGGATCAGACTTTGCCCTGCGACTTGAAGCAGACATACGTCCGACTTCAATGAACTGGGATCCGACTTGGATCCCCGCCAATACCAGGCACTGTTTGGTATATATCTTAAGGGGGGGACTCAAATTTTAAATAAAAAAACAGCATGGGTACCAGGCCCTTGGGTCTGGTACGAATATAAAGGGGAACCCCCTAAGCTGAAAAAAGGCACGGGGTCCCCCTAAAATCTATACCAGACCCTTATCCGAGCACACAGCCTGACCGGTCAGGAAAGGGGGTGGGGCGAGCAAGCGTGGGTGCTTTGGGGCAGGGGGGGCACCCTGCGGCCCCCCACCCCTAAGCACCTTGTCCCCATGTTGATGAGGACAAGGGCCTCTTCCCGAAAACCCTGGCCGTTGGTTGGCCATTGGTTAATAGGGTCTGCTGGCGGGGGGACGAGATCCTGGCCCCCCCACCCTATGTGAATGACCTGGGGGGAAATAAGTGTTAAGAAAAAAAAAAACACAAAAACAAACACACTATACAGGTTTTTATAGTCATTTATTAGGCATCTCTGGTGGTCTTCTTTCGACTTCGAGAGTCTCTTCTCCCGCTCTCCGGTACCTTCTGCCAGGCTCCTCTGCCCTCTTCTTTCAGCTTTTTTACTAGCGCTGGCCCGGTCTTCTCCCCTCTTTACTTCCGATGTTGACACGACTCTTTCTCCCGCTGGAATGCCGTGTGCGCAACGACATATATAGGCATAGGGCATGGTCACTGGGTGATGTCACCCAGTGACCCCGCCCCCTATGACATCACCACCCAGGGCATGAGACTGACATCATAGGGGGCGGGGGTCACATCACCCGGTGACCATGCCTATTTAAATTGTCAGCACAGCTGCCCGCCTTTCTTGTACAGTGCCTTGCGAAAGTATTCGGCCCCCTTGAACTTTGCGACCTTTTGCCACATTTCAGGCTTCAAACAAAGATATAAAACTGTAATTTTTTGTGAAGAATCAACAACAAGTGGGACAATCATGAAGTGGAACGAAATGTATTGGATATTTCAAACTTTGTTAACAAATAAAAAACTGAAAAATTGGGCGTGCAAAATTATTGAGCCCCCTTAAGTTAAAGGATCACTAAAAGGTAGGGTTGTCCTGATACCGATACCAGTATCTTGTACTCCCGCAAATACCCCAGATACCAGAATAGAATACTCCCCCCCCCCCCGCCGCATCGAAACCCACCGCCGCATAGTTAAACATTGTGCGGGAACATCACAGCTTTCATTCGAATAGCTGTAGTGTTCCCACCCATATAGACACTCCCCCTTGCTCAGGATTGGATGGGTGATCGTGATCTGTCCAATCCTGAGCAAGGGGGAGTGTCTATACGGGCAGGAACACTATAACCATTCAAATGAATGCTGTGATGTTCCCGGGCGGCGGCGGCGGCTAGGTAGGGTGGACATGGCTGCATATGTGGGTGATTTGGCTGCATATGTGGGGGGACACGGCTGCATATGTGGGGGGACACGGCTGCATTTGTGGGGGGACACGGCTGCATTTGTGGGGGGACACGGCTGCATTTGTGGGGGGACACGGCTGCATTTGTGGGGGGACACGGCTGCATTTGTGGGGGGACACGGCTGCATTTGTGGGGGGACACGGCTGCATTTGTGGGGGGACACGGCTGCATTTGGGGACACATTTAAAAAAAGTAATCGGTATTCAGTGGCTAGGTAGGGTGGACATGGCTGCATATATGGGTGATTTGGCTGCATATGTGGGTGATTTGGCTGCATATGTGGGTGACACGGCTGCATATGTTTGGGGACACGGCTGCATATGTTTGGGGACACGGCTGCATATGTTTGGGGACACGGCTGCATATGTTTGGGGACACGGCTGCATATGTTTGGGGACACGGCTGCATATGTTTGGGGACACGGCTGCATATGTGGGGGGACACGGCTGCATATGTGGGGGGACACGGCTGCATATGTGGGGGGACACGGTTGCATTTGTGGGGACACATTTAAAAAAAGTATCGGTATTCGGTATCGGCGACTACTTGAAAAAAAAAGGGATTTTTAAATACAGCTTGCCTGTAAAATCCTTTTCTTGGAGTACATCACGGGACACAGAGCGGCATATTCATTACTATATGGGTTATATGAAGTACCTTCAGGTGTGGACACTGGCAATCTCAAACAAACAGGAAGTCCCTCCCTATATAACCCCCTCCCCTAGAGGGAGTCCCTCAGTTTTGTAGCAAGCAGTATGCCTCCCAAAATGTTCCCAAAAAGAGGGGTGGGAGCTCTGTGTCCCGTGATGTACTCCAAGAAAAGGATTTTACAGGTAAGCTGTATTTAAAAATCCCTTTTTCTTTCTCGTACATCACGGGACACAGAGCGGCATATTCATTACTATATGGGATGTCCGAAAGCAATGCTTTAATGAGGGGAGGGAGACATCTTCCAAAGAAGGATTTAATTTAGAGGTATACTCAAATACTAGTAAATCCAACTTAAACGAGAAATGTAAATCTCAAATCAAATAAAGGGAGCCCCCTCAGATCCTGAGGAGCTTGAATCGCGGCCTGTAGTACTGACTGCCCAAAGGCTGTATCCGCATTCCTTCTTACGTTCATTTGATAAAATTATGTAAACATGTGGACTGACGACCACGTTGCTGCCTTGCATATTCGAGCCATAGAGATCTGATGATGTGCTGCCCAGGAGGTGCCCATGGCCCTGGTAGAATGGGCCTTTGCCGACAAAGGAGGAGGCAACCTCTTCAAACCGCAGGCCTGAATGATTAATTGTTTAATCCATCTTGCGATGGTGGATCAAGCAGCTGCCTGACCCATCTTGGGCCCTTCCGGTAAAACGAACACCACATCTGTTTTCCGAACCTTCTCTGTAGCTTTAAGATAGGCCTTTATGGCCCTGACAATATCCAACGTACGCAGCAACCCCTCCTTTCTAGAGGTGGGTTTTGGAAGAAGGATGGAAGTACCACATCCTGGTTCAGGTGGAAACTGGATATAACCTTTGGTAGAAAGGAAGGATGAGGACGGAAACCCGCCCTATCCTTATGTAAAATGAGATATGGTTCCTTACAAGATAAGGCTGCGAATTCCGATACTCTCCTGGCCGAAACTATGGCGATCAGAAATACCGACTTTCTAGTCAGTAAAACCAAAGGTACCTCAGCCAACGGCTCAAGGGGTTGTTTCTGTAGAGTTGACAGAACAAGATTTAAGTCCCATGGACAAAGTGGTGATTTGACCGGAGGATTAACACGTAAGACTCCCTGTACGAAGATCTTAACCAGCGAGTGGGCGGCCAGCGGCCTCTGAAACCACACTGATAAGGCTGAAATCTGTCCTTAGATCGTGCTTAATGCCAGGCCTTTATCCACTCCTAGCTGGAGAAAACTTAATACTCTATCAATGGTATACTTGCGGGAAAACCATCTCTTAGACTCACACCAGCCTACGTAGGCCCTCCAAACCCTGTAACAAATTACCCTGGAGGCCGGCTTTCTAGCCTTAATGAGGGTAGGGATTACCTGCCTAGACAGACCTCTACCCCTGAGAATCAGGGATTCAGCCGCCAGGCCGTCAAATTTAGACGCCGTAATGCAGGGTGGAGGATCGGGCCTTGTGAGAGTAGGTCTGGCCCTAGAGGAAGAGTCCAAGGGCCTCCCGCTGCCAATTTCAGGACTAGTGAGTACCATGCCCTCCGGTACCAAGCTGGGGCTACCAGGATAACCAGCCTGTGGTATGATCCTGCGCCGCAGGCGGGGTAGTAACTGCAGTGGGGGAAATGCATATAGAAGTTATGATTGATGCCAAGGGCAAACCAACACATCGGTTCCGCAGGCCATAGGGTCCCCCGTTCGAGACATGAACCTGTCTAGCTTCTTGTTGAATCCTGATGCCATGACCTCCACGTCTGGCACTCCCCACTTCTGGCAGATTGTCTGAAAAAACTTGTGGATGCAGAGACCACTCCCCCGGCGACAGGGTTTGGCGACTTAGGAAGTACGCCTGCAGGTTGTCCACCTCGGGAATGAATGTCGCCGCTATGCAGGGTACATAAACCTCTGCCCACCGAAAAACCCAAGCTCCTCTCACTCTGAGTGGCTTGACTCTTGGTTCCCCCTTGGTGGTTCACCTATATGCCACCGCTGTGGCCTTGTCTGAATGACTTCTCACCGAGGACCCCTGTAATCTGGATGTCTATGCCAGGAGGGCTAGCTGAGCCGCTCAGAACTCCCAGACCTTGATGGGCAGCTGCCTCTCTGCCTCTGCCCAAGTTCCTTGGCGAGTGAACTTGTTCAAGACCGCTCTCCCGCCTTCCAGACCACTGGGCAGAACCAAGCTGCTAGAATTGCTGCCTGTAGGACACGAGCGTGGAAGCGTGTGGTATTGCCTCGAACATGGCCATCGCATACATAGGCGAATAGTTGGCTCTTTTTTGCTTAGAACTAACTGAATCAATCTCTTGATAGCCTCGACCTTTACCAGGGGCAGGAACCTCCATCTTCTGTTCTGTGTCTAATCTCGTGCCGAGATATTCCAACTGCTTTGTAGGTTGAAATGCTGATCTTTCCCCGGTTTAGGACTCAGCCGAACCTCTCGAGGTACTGAACCATGAGGGCTACTACGCATTCCACCAAGGAAGCGAGTGATCTTATGATTAAGAGGTCGTCCAGATATGCTAGGACCGAGATCCCTTGGATCTTTTGGACTGACTAGAATAGGAGCTAGGACCTTCGTGAATACCCGGGGGCCGTAGCCAGCCCGAAGGGGGGCGCCACAAATTGGAAGTGACGCTGTATCACTGCGAAGCGTAAAAACAAAAATATTTGATGTGGCTGAAAGACCTGGTACATGAAGGTAACCCTCCTTTATGTCTATAGAAGCCCGATCCTTCTGGAGTGTGGCGGCTGCTGGCCAAACGGATTCTATCCGGAAAGAGCGAACCCTTAGGTAAGCATTTAAACCTTTTAGGTCCAAAATTGGTCTGACATAGCCGATGAGCCTTGGTATGACAAACAGATTGGAATAGAAACCTAGCCCCTGTTCTTGGGCTGGTACCTCTACCCTTATGCCCTTGTAAAGCAGGTGATCCAATGCTGCCCGCATTGAGGCCTTCCTTGTGGAGGAAATTTTAGAAATTCTAATCTGTAGCCTGCGGCCACAGATGATCGGACCCCTTCTGTCGGGGACCGATCCCCAGAGGCCTGTCCTTGCGATCCATTGTTAAAAGTTTGATCGCGCAGGAGGACCGTACTGCCTGAAATTTGAGGGCCCTGGAACCGGGGGGAGCTGCCCTTTTAAACGCAGGACCCCGGAACTTCCTTTGACTGGTAAAAGGGTACTTTTGCCACTTGAAACAGTCTGAATGTATTTATCCAGATCTTTCCATGGAAGGGCAAACCTGCCAGCAGTCTTTTACATGGGGCTCGGCCGCCCAGTTCTTCAACCAAAAGAGCCTTCTCATATGCACTAAAAATAGTGACAACGAGACGCCTGCTGGATGGAGTCTTTTTATATAGCCTCTACCGCAAAGCACAGAGCTCTGGGAATATCCAATAACTCCTCTGCCTATCGGGCAGGGATGTCTAAGCATCTGTTTTGTCTGGTTCCTTAATGCCTGAAAAAAACTCCAATTGTAGCCACTGCTGGCTGTAGCCAGGGATGCTGGAAAAAGTGTCTCTAAACGTTTATCGACCGGGACCTTAAACATTTGTATGTTTCCCCTTAGGCCAGTTAATGATTTATTCACCCATGAGATGGCTGCGTCCACTGTTGGGAGCGCCCCCTTTCTTTAGAAAAATGTCTTTTCCATAGGGTAAATAACAGAAAACCTTCCAGGTGGTCTCCCATCCAGGCACTAACCAGGCCCTACCCTGCTTAGCCTCCGAGATCAGACGAGATCGGGCGCTTTCCGGGAGATGCGGCCTCAAGGACCTCACGGGTAGTTGAAAAGCAGTGCCCGAACCGGGACCTGAACCCTGGACCCTCAGATCAAAAGTCCGATGCTCTATCAACTGAGCCATCCGGGCCCCTTTTAAAGAGCACTTGGTCAGGGGAAAGAGTGCCTGCAAGCACAAATATTTCCTGGCAGACGTGCATAAAGACTACCCTCTCGTCAGCTTTAGGCGGCAGAAAAAATTCTGTCCGGTCGTCCCAATCCTGGAAAAACCAATTCCTCTAACAGAGGATGGGCCATAAAAGCTGCGTTGCTTAAAGGCGCTTTTGAAAGAACCCAAAGAGGATACCGCAGGAACCTGAGGCTCTGGAAATGGCAAATTGAATGCCAAGCGGGCCATGTCTGTCAAAGACTGGACCCACAGACTCTCCGCCTGGGAGGCTGAAAACGATTCTACAGTGGTAGATCCTCTAGGTTCTGTCCCTTTTGGCGATGGGGATCTAGTCCGCTTCTTGCCAGAAAAAAAGCCAGCGATCATAGCTGTTAACCTCTTTTCTCTAGCCCCCCTAGGGTGACGGCTAGCATCTCCTCTGTGATAACACAGGGTTGGGCCGACCTGGGCCAGCCTCAGCACCAGACCCCCTTAATGGCTTATCCAGGGTGACCCCTATAGGAATAACCTGTGGGGAAAGTATTGGCATATTATCAGAACCAGAGGAGGAACCCCTTTGTCTTTGCCTTTTCTCTTTATTTATTTTTTATTTTTTTTGATCCTGAACCCTTGGAAGCCATAATACAAAACCGAAGGACTCCGCTTACAACAACAGACTGTTATAGCCAGGAGTACAAAAAAATAAGGTTTAGGGGACAATAGGATCACTAATGCCCCAAAACCGGTGGGGCTCAGTATGTTTTCTTTTATATATTATTCACCACATACAGCCCCACCCCCAACATGTTTGCTAGCATTCAACCTGTTGCCAAGGGGATTTTGGCTTAACAAAAAGTATTGGAGCTGACTCCAGTATGTAGTACCCCTTCTCGCCACCGGGAGTCACTGTGCTGCCAGCTCTACGTCCTCTCTCTCTCCAGCTCAGCTCTGAACTGAGCTAAGAACGCGCCTGCTGTGTATAACAGCAATTAAAGGCACGCCCACTCTACACTGCAGTCACACTCCCCGCCCCCCCCTCCCGAATGGCGCGAAAATTTTCTATATGCATGCGCGCGTGCACGCGCGCGACTGTCGGGGGAGGAGAGCCCAGGAGGAGACGCACTCTGGAGCCCAGGAATGCAGGTTGGAGGATGCATCAGGCGGCAGATTTGAATCCCGGCAAGGTAAGGCTAACACAGGCCCCTAAGGAGTCCCTTTAGCCTAGAGACAGATCTTTTTTTTTTTTTTTTTTTAAAAGATCTTCAACCAGCGAGCAGCAGGTAGCTAGCAAACATACATAGATAGGTAGGGGGATCAAGTTATGGGGGGGAAACATTTCAGGGCATCCTGTCTATCAGACATAGTGACCATGGTGCCAATGCAGAGCATACTCAGGCTACCCCCTTTAAGATCTCCCCTGGAGAGCCTGCTGTCGAACCAAGTCCCGCAGGCTCCCCTCTTACCTGCTCCATGCCGCAGGACGTTTTGCAAAACGGTCCAATCTTCTCCCATCTCCGTGGGTAGCGTAGTAGACCTTCAGGCCCTGGGGTCCTATGAAGGTACCCACTGTCCTGGACCTATATAGCACCCTGGCAAACAGGAACTTATGGTCTTTACAAACTCCAAGTCCTGGGCCCAGGGTCCAGCCCTCCAAAGAGGAGCATTATAGGCAAAACCCCACGGTTTGGGGCCCGGGTACTGTCCACTTTGGCACTGAGGCTCCTTGGACAGATCCGGTTAGCCCGCCCTTAATCCCAAGGATGTGGAGCAAAGCTATTCCGTGACCAACACCTAAGACACTGGCGAAAAAACTGAGGGACTCCCTCTAGGGGGAGGGGGTTATATAGGGAGGGACTTCCTGTTTGTTTGAGATTGCCAGTGTCCACACCTGAAGGTACTCCATATAACCCATATAGTAATGAATATGCCGCTCTGTGTCCCGTGATGTACGAGAAAGAAAAGTATCGGTACTTGTACTCGGTCCTAAAAAATTGGTATCGGGACAACCCCAACTAAAGGAATTTTTTTTTTAGCTAAATAGCTTCCTTTACCTTACTGCAGTACTGGTTTCATGTCCTTATTGTTCGTTTTTGCTTTGAAGTTGCTGTAATCCTGCTCTGTTCTCCACACTTCCTGCTTGTCTGTTTCCTTATAACCACAGTGCTGGGAGCTTTCTCAGATTCATTTAAAAAACAAAACACTGCCCTGGATTTGTTTGTTTTTGTTCTGTGTGTCTATTTCTACTTTGCAGAAACATGAAGCCAGTTCAAAAGTGAAACTAACCTGCAGGCACATTATATGATTGATTTTTATCTATTTTTAATCATTTTGAAAAAGGAATCAGTTAACTTTTATGTCTCTATACCCTGTAACAGTCATTTCAGCAAAAAAAATATGTTTTTCTTTAGTGACCCTTTAATAGTTTGTAGTGCCACCTTTTGCTGTGATTACAGCTGTAAGTCGCTTGGGGTATGTCTCCATCAGTTTTGCACATCAAGAGACTAAAATTTTTGCCCATTCCTCCTTTCAAAGCAGCTCAAGCTCAGTGAGGTTGGATGGAGAGCGTTTGAACAGCAGTTTTCAGTTCTTTTCACAGATTCTCGATTGGATTCAGGTCTGGACTTTGAATTGGCCATTCTAACACCTGGATGTTTATTTGTGAACCACTCTATTGTAGATTTTGCTTTATGTTTTGGATCATTGTCTTGTTGGAAGACAAATCTCCGTCCAAGTCTCAGGTCTTTTGCAGACTCCCATCAGGTTTTCTTCCAGAATGGTCCTGTATTTGGCTTTATCCATCTTCCCATCAATTTTAACCATCTTCCCTGTCCCTGCTGAAGAAAAGCAGTACCAAACCATGATGCTGCAACCACCATGTTTGACAGTGGGGATGGTGTGTTCAGAGTGATAAGCTGAGTTGCTTTTACGTCAAACATAACGTTTTGCATTGTTGCCAAAAAGTTAGATTTTGGTTTCATCTGACCAGAGCACCTTCTTCCACATGTTTGGTGTGTCTTGTGGCAAACTTTAAACAGTTTTTATGGATATCTTTAAGAAATGTCTTTCTTCTTGCCACTCTTCCATAAAGGCCAGATTTGTGCAGTATACGACTACGATTGTTGTCCTATGGACAGAGTCTTCCACCTCAGCTGTAGATCTCTGCAGTTCATCCAGAGTGATCATGGGCCTCTTGACTGCATCTCTATATCAGTCTTCTCCTTGTATGAGCTGAAAGTTTAGAGGGACGGCCAGGTCTTCGTAGATTTGCAGTGGTCTGATACTCCTTCCATTTCAATATTATTGCTTGCACAGTGCTCCTTGAGATGTTTAAAGCTTGGGAAATCTTTTTGTATCCAAATCCGGCTTTAAACTTCTCCACAACAGTATCTCGGACCTGCCTGGTGTGTTCCTTGTTCATGATGCTCTCTGCGCTTTAAACGGACCTCTGAGGCCGCGTACACACAATCGAATTTGTCCGCTGAAACTGGTCCGACGGCGGCAGCAGCTGTCGGTCTGGTCCACTGTGAGAGAGACAAAACAGCCCAGTCATGTGTGGACCCTGGAGCAAAAATCCCACAAGCCACTCCAGGAGTCATGGGGTATGTCGTGGTGGACCCAGCGCTTAGCTAAGGTGCGGTCATGCTCGATGGACGGACTGGGAAGACTACAAGGATCTATATATCCAGCCTGTCGCCCAGCCCAAATAAAAAAAATTCTTTGGGGCGCTGGACCCAAAAGGGAGCCACGTCCTCCTCTGCTAGGCAGAAGAAAAAAAACTGAGGCTGCATGGAGGAGGCTGCATGGAGGAGGATTATGTCCGCAGGGACGCCCCCTGGGCAGGGCTGTTCAACTTTGTTAAAGTAACATGTATTTAAATATCTAACATGTTCTGCTAAGTCCTCTCTATGAACAGGAACATAACCCACTTGTCAAGACTTGAGAAGGGGGGGGGGGGTCATCTCCGATATTCTTCTCGGTTTTTCTCCCTCCCTCTATGCTCCACGGGGTGATTTCCTTCCATCTGACCACCAGATGGAGCCCTCATCCTGCCGGCGGCGTTCCGCCATCCTTCCCGACGTTCGCGGCTCTGCCGTGCATGCGTGCGCGGCACGCAGTGACGTCACGGCCCCGATCCACGGTGATAGGTACGGCAATTGCCGGGGGCTCGCGTCCTTGCGGAACCCTGGGGGAGGTCGCACCATGGCCGAGGTTTCATGACCGCTGCCTCGGTCTCCCCTATGTGCTCTGGGGGGATTTGTGGGTGGGGGGGCGACCTTTAGGCACGCCCCTTGCAGGATCACTACCTCTACTTCTAGAACGGCAATGAGCAGCGCACACCACAGAGCTTCCATGGCAGAACCCATAGATTTTACTCTATCACGTCCAACAAGTGAGTACTGGCCTAAAAATCTTTTGATATGGCCCCTTGTTATAGACTTTGTTTGTTCCTCTATACCTTGATGAACATTTAACTCTTATGTTATCTATCCTTACACCCTGCTGCAGATTCCTGACACAATAGGTTCTACCTACCATATTTATCCAGGAAAACTCTGCAGCCCATCTTTAATTAGCCATATTTTATGTTCACCCAGTGGCTCACTACATCCATCCAGACAGTCCAGGTAATCCCTCTCTTTTCCTTTCTTGTTTTGTTTTTCCTCCCTTTTTTTCCCCTCCTGTTTTGTTTTTATGGTTGCCCTTTTTCTTCTCTTTTTCTGTTATCTCCTCTTCTCATTTCACTTCACGTCACTATTACCCACTTCACTAATATTCGTGTCTTCCCTTTACATCTGGCTTTTCTTTCACTACACATCTATTCTGTTTTTGGTTCCACCTCTATGCCTACACACTTCACATCCCCATCAGCAAACCCCCTCCTCTCTCACCTTTCATGCACACTTTCCAGACTTTGTGCATGTCCATGTCACATTTTATTTTCCCCTCACTTTTCACACACCTCTCACTTCACACATTTTCTCCACTCACATCTTTCTCTCACTTCACTCATCCTACTTTTCCATTTTCACCTTCTCGTCTCACCCTTTGCTCACCAACCCACTCATATTCACCCCCTTCCCTGCCGACTGTTTGCCTGGCCACCTAAGTTTCAACAATTTTTGCGATGGGGTATCCTTTTTTTTTCCCCCCTTAGGTCTGTCAGAGCCTGCTTGGGTGGCCTATCCTTCATTGGGTCGGGCACGGCCCTCCTCTCGCCCCTTTCTGCTTTGCTTGGTCCCCCCTTCTCCTCCCCTCTTCCCCTCCGGCAGCTATGCGGGGTCCCCTATTGCAACCCCTCGTGGGCCTGGGGGTTGATCTTACCTTTCCCACGGCCTGGTCTATGTCCGCATCTTGACCTTCCCCCTCCCTTGGGTACCCCTTGGAAGTCTCCCATCCTCTATGGCATGGTCTGTGTCCGGCTATCTGTTCTGATTCATTCACCCGGGTAACTATACACACTCTTTATTCAATGTTTATAATAATGATTGTATTTAGATTAGTATTATACACATATGTCTGTTTGTTTTTCAACAAATCTTATCATCATGTATATAAAATTCTTTTTTTTACATAGAACTTATGCCTGCAAACTTGCTTCCCCCTGAAGAGGACCCATGTCAGCAAAAGGGTCGAAACGCGTCGGGGTCTCTGTGCATAAGCTAAACAATTATTATATTGCTCTACCTATACTTACTGATTGTATTTTAATGTTTACACTATACTTTTTGCATCCATTCTGTAACATGTACCAGATGTTTTTTCCATCTTGTAATCATTTTGGTTTTTAATAAAATTACATAATTATTCTAATATATATTTTTTATTGAACTACTACCAGCTGCAACTCAAAGCCCCTAGGGGTACACTCTTTTCTTCAAAAATCCATTTAGGGGTGTGCAGCACCATAATCCACCATATGTATCGCCATTTCTTTGCTACAAGGATCTATATATCCAGGACCCAAAGGGAGCCATGTCCTTCTCTGCTAGGCAGAAGAAAAAAAACCGAGGCTGCATGGAGGAGGAGGATTATGTCCGGAGGGACCGCCCCCTGGGCAGGGCTGTTCAACTCTGTTAAAGTAACATGTATTTAAATATCGAACATATTCTGCTTAGTCCTCTCCTATGAACAGGAACATAACCCACTTGTCAAGACTTGAGAAAGCTGTGTCCGTCCATGGACAATAAGACAAAAAGGGTGGAGCATATAACATGTTCCAAAAGAGAACTTATCCTTTAACCACTTCAGCCCCAAAAGGATTTACCCCCTTAATGAGCAGGCCATTTTTTGCAATACAGAACAGCGTTACTTTAACTGACAATTGCGCCCTTGTACCCAAACAAAAGTGACATTTCCCCCCCCCCCCCCCCACAAATAGAGCTTTCTTTTGGTGGTATTTGATTACCTGTGTGGTTATTTTTTGCGCTATAAAAAAAAATAAAAAAAATAAAAAAACCACACACACCAATTTTGAAAAGATAAATAATAAAAAAAAATATATAAATTCTTTTACTTTCTGCTATAATACATATACAAAAAAAAATAATATTTAATGAAAAAATATATATAGATTCATGGAATTTTTCTTTATTGTATTGTTTTACTACTAGTAATGGTGGCGATCGGTGATTTCTAACAGGACTGCGACATTGCTGCGGCCAGATTGGACACCTAACTGACATTTTTGACACTTTTTTGGGAACTAGTGACCTTATTACAGTGCTTATTCAATGCTAAAAATATGCACTGACATTGTACTAATGACACTGGCAGGGAAGGTGTTAACATCAGAGCCGATCAAGGGGTTAAATGTGTTCCGTCTTTCTCTTTTCTAACTGTATGGGGGGGCTGTATAACTGTGGAAACACACATATCTGTCTTTCTGCTTAGCAGGAAGACAAATCTCAGTGTCATCCCCTGACAGAACGCATATCTGCCATGTTTACGTCGGCAGATCCCCGTTCTGTCTCTGCGGGGAACGATCTCGGACGGCTGGCAGACACAGAGTCAGCCGGACCCACTGATTGGCTCCCCCACTGGCCAATCAGAGTCTGCCCACGAAAGCTAGTGCACAAATCGCCGTACCAGTATGGCGATTTGCGCAGCTAAGCCACCTTGCTGCAATACATCTGTGGCGGCTGATAGGCAAGTGGTTAAGAACTATCTTCAGCATAAACAAACAAGGAGTCCTAGAAGTGATGGTTTCACCCCCACAGAGCCCGGATCTCAACATCAAGTCTGTCTGGGATTACATGAAGAGACAGTAGGATCTGAGGTAGCCTACATCCACAGAAGGTCTGTGGTTAGTTGTCTAAGACAGTGGTCATCAACCCTGTCCTGCAGGGTCCACTAACAGGCCAGGTTTTATGCATTACCTTGGGGAGATGCAGACTGGAATACTGCAATCACTGAGCAGCAAATTACATCACCTGTGATACATTTAAGTTATCTTGCAAACCTGGCCTGTTAGTGGGCCCTGCAGGACAGGGTTGATGACCACTGGTCTAAGATGTTTGTAACAACCTACCTTCCGAGTTCCTTCAAAAACTTTGCAAGTGTACCTAGAAACATTTATACTGTTTTGAAGGCAAAGGGTAATCACGCTAAATATTGGTTTTGGATTTCTCTTTACTATTTACTTTTCATTTTAACTTATAATAAAAAAACTATTAACACTTCTATTTCTAAAAGCATTCCTAATTTACAGCATTTTTTCACATCTGCTTAAAACTTTTGCACAGTAGAGCACGTCTTACTGGGAATGTCCCTTTACTTTCTGCCCTGCAGACTCAGCATTAAGTGAGCTGAAACTGGTGAGAAATCCTCTTTTAGACAGCCGTTACTGAAAGAGGTGTCCCCATTAAAAGATTTTGCCTTCTTTTTGTTCCCATGGATTTGACATAGCTATTATTCTAGCTGAGAATGGTCACCAGGACACATTTAAAGTGGCTGTAAACCCTTACAACACTCTCTATGCTACAGGTAGGCCTATACAGTATTAAAGCTTACCTGTAGCTACCCTGGATATCTCTTAAACCTCCACGGTTTAGGAGATATCCCTGTGTCTGCATGTGCCGAGGAGATCATTGTGCCGTTGCTTCAGCTAGTCATGCCGTTAGGGCGGCTCCCGTGCACAGGTGTGACGTAATTTAGGCTGCTGCCAATCACAGCACCAGAGCCGCAATACCTTGGCTCTACTTCTCATGTGGGTCACATGAGTGCACTTAGTTCTGCACTCCATTGACCCGTATTCAGCCGACAGAGGGCTAAAGTCCGCTTTCAGCTGACATCATTCAGCCACTCCAGACTCTGGAGGGATTCTGAATTTAACGTCAGGATCCTCAGTTTCCTGACAGCAAGGAGACAGAGACAGATCTCTTCCGTTGTGACCATTGAATTCTGAACAATGACTACATCTGACCGGGTGCAGTGTTGTTCGGCAGACAATTTTCCACCCAGCGTCTGATTTTTTAGTAAGGGGATGTTGGGCAGGAGGGGCCAACAGGATCCATCAGAAACCAGCTGAAATTTGCTCTGTGTACAACCAGCTTTAGGAGAGAGGGAGGGAATGTGTTACTTACAATTCTTGTGAACCAGTTCATTAAATGCTTTTACAATATGGAGACTTCTTTCTCTCATTTCCTGATTAGCTGGAGGCCCCTGGGAGGAAAGAAAGTAAAGAAATTTTAGAATTTACAGACCTTACACATATTTATCATTTGTATTTCACACACTTTATTATAGCAAGCCACATTCATTTTAAAGTGTTTATTACCCTAAATAAAATAAAAAATAAATGGATCCTGCTCTTTTAAAAAGGTATGAATAAATGCACAGTGCTTGTGCTGTGTAATTTGGCCCAGTGTAACACCTGAAATACCTGGCTGATCCTGCCTGGTTCTGCCCTCCCATTTGTAAACTGACCACAGTTTATCATGACTGCTGAGCACCGACACTGTGGTCAGTTTACATGCCTCCGTCATCCGCAGCTTTCCTGTCCTCCTTTGTCCTCTCCTCTGCCCCCTCCCTGTCTGTCAGCTCCATGTCCGTGCCCAGCCCATCCCCTCCTGCTGCTAAAATTACAGTTCGCAATTCACACTATGGTCTCTATTTATTAATGTAATCTGCCTGTGTCTGTGCCTTTTAAAAAAATAAAATGCAGCTATATACCCAATTTCAGAGCGCCACTCACGTGACAGTGGGGTTAATCTTGGCCCCCGCCTACTGCAACTGTCAGGCTGAGAGGGGAGAGAGCCGGTTGATCACATGAGCGCAAGTGGCGCTCTGAAATCAGGTATATAGCTGCATTTTTTTTTTATAAAAGCACAGACACAGGGGCAGATTACATTAATAAACAAAAGTGTGGCACCAAGAGAGCGTGTAAACCTGGAAGGGTAAAATAGGCAATGCAAAATTGAATGTGAACAAAACCAAAACATAAAAAAGTCCAGTGTCAAAAATGGTAAAGTGTTCACGCTTACCAGATTCGATGGACCCGTTTCACCCACCGTATAGCACATGGGTGAAACAGGCACTCTTGAGGGAATGACCTCAAACAGGAACTCCCACCACTGGAAAAACGGTACGAAAGGTTCTACCCAAAGTTGAATGAGGACTGTCAGATATGCATGGTGGACTCCAAAACATGCTCACTTGGCGCCACACTTTTCTTTTTTATTTCTATTTTGCACTGTTTGGCTAGTGACGTGTTGGCTGCTTATTTTGTTCTCTATGCACAATTTTTTTTATTTTTTACAGATTGCATTAACAAACAGAGAGGATAGTGTGAATTGCAAACTGTTGGTTAACAACCCATTTTAAGAGATGCAAAATGCAATTACATCTCACATTCTGATATAGGCAGCAATATCCCAGGTAACGCAAGTAGGTAGGTGGGAAATCCTTATAAGAAACACCTACCAATCCACTGACTTTATCCTTAAAGTATGGTTTCATGAAATGGCCCAAAGCCAGATTTAATGGGTAGAGTTTAGTGGTTCCAGCCCTTTGAGTCTTTCGACCAGCGAGTTCCCACATTAGCTCCTCCTGAAATGATAAGATTGATTTTCAGATCTGGTAATTTGCAAAAGTTTTATTAAAAAATGTTAACAAAACTACTTTATACAATGGAATGATGCTTGCTTCAACGCTGCATAAAAGAACATGGACAGGCAGAAGTCTTATGGCGAATAATAAAAGTCTTACTGACAGCAGGTGGTGAGAAATATGTCCAATCTGGGCAGACAGGGAGACACAGCTTATTAAGAACAGCAAACACTTCCTAGACTTTTCTTCAAAGAAATATAGAGACTTTTTTCTAGTGGTTGGTAGCACGCTAAAAGTGTAGAGCACTTGTTTGTTTGTTTTCTTAGTAGCGATATAATGATCATCTGAATATTATTTGAAAATACAAAGATTTCATGTTAAAAAAATACAGGCATACCCCGCTTTAAGTACACTCACTTTACATACACTCGCGAGTAAGGACATACCCGCAAGTGTACAGACATTTTGCAGCCGCAGTAGAAGGAGCTGAAGCTCCGAGAGGATAGCCTGCCCTGTTCCAATGTGCCCCCGACACCCCCACTACAGCTCCTGACACCCCCACTATAGCCCCTGACCCCCCACTATACACTATAAGTGAAAAAAAGGTAGTTTCACTTTAAGTACATTTTCGATTTACATACATACTCTGGTCCCATTGTGTACTTAAAAGTGGGGTATGCCTGTAATATGTTTAATCTGCAGAAAAAGAATTGTAATATAGCTCAACTATTCTATTTTTACTATATTTGTCACAGTGATTGTAATACAATTATTTTAGTTTAGCAGCTTTTATCATTTGATCATCTTTCTTTATCTATTGGCACTTATGCATGTGGGTTTATTTTTAACAAATTGTATCAGCGCTTTAGTCACTTTTTATATACAATATGAAGACTTGCTGTAAGGTCTGAAAAACCTTTAATAAAAAATGAAGTTTAAAAAAAAAAAAAAAAAGAAAGTGTAGAGCACTTATACGATAGACCAGTGGTGGTCAATTTTTTTGATATGGGGGGCCCTCAAGTGTGGCCTCTGATGTCACCAAAGGGCTGCCCATACCATTCAGTGAATATTTAGTGTCAGGGACATCGGGTACACAGCAGGATATAGTCAGACTGCAGACATGCTACAGGAGATGGTCAGAGACTGCAGATATGCTACAGGAGATGGTCAGAGACTGTGAACAGACTATAGGAGTTTTTGGAGACTGAAGACATGCTTCAGAAGACAGTCCTAGACTGGAGACCCATTACATAAGGTTGGGCACCAGGTTGATAAAGAGGAAATTCATTTTGACCTTGCGCCCTTCTTTAGATCCACCGGACAGCAGTTTGTACCAGATTCCTTAAAGCAGCTGTATTGTCCGCTTGGTAATGTTTTACCTACAGCTAAGCCTATAATAAGGCTTAGCTGTAGGTAAAATGAATATCTCCTAAACCTGCACGGTTTAGGAGATATACACCTTTCATGCCACCGCTTACACCAGCTGCGCATGTGCGCTGAAGGTCTTGCGGCTCGTGTTGGAACAAAAGACTCATGCGTGGGAGTAACGTTATGACGGATCTGGAAAGTCACAGTGTCGGAGCCCGCAAACCCAGAAGAGACGCTGAGAGAACATGTCAGCCTCCTCAGCGATGACCGGGTCAGCTGCTGAAGCCTTGTTCTAATGCAAGTATGCTAGTGTCTTGCAGGGTTTTTTTCCGGCAGTTTACTACCGCTTTAAAAGGCTCCGGTCACAAAACCTCATGCTTACACTCAAAGCTTTTAGATTTATTGCCACAGCAACCTGACGGCAGTGCTGGGGAACTGGAAATAGTTCCCTGTGCACTGGCTTATAGCTCACAGTGAATGGAAAATTGTTAATTTTCCTAAATGATATTTGGATGATGTGGCCATGCTACATACTGAACATCAGAGCAGCACTATTGCCTTACAGTGCCACAGGTCCAAGACTAGCAAGGACATTGCTTGGAATATGTAAGTTCTTCCCGATTCTGTTTTGGTTTCTTCCCACAATCCAAAAGCATATTTATACTTTAAATACATGTCTGAACAAACTGGCCCTAATGTTTGTCTTTGTACCTATAGGTGGTTATTAGGCTGTATGCTCCTTCACATGCAAAGACTGATGTGAATGGTTTTGCGTACTCTGCTTTATAAAAATGCATTGCTACAAATCAGTAAAATAAGTATTTCCACAGAATGCAGATACCGTCACACACTGTATTTAACTCCAATGTAAGGTGAATAAAAGACTGGCTTCAGATAAGACCCCAGCCTGTCCTTCCCATGACATGTTTCACACACATTGGGCTTAACGGTAGAGGTATGATTAGGCCCAATGTGAATGAAACATGTGAGAGGGCGCGACTGATGGACTGGGATCTGAGCTAAAGACAGTTTTTCATTCACCTTACATTGTAGCTGAATACAGTGTGCGGCAGTATCTGCATGCTAGATTAAATTCTGGAGTGAAATGTGCTCTATTTCTGCCAGCATTTGAATACAAAGTGTAAATTTGGGAGACACACTGCAGTCTTGGTGCGAGCCAATCTGTTATGGCATTTGAAAGTATTTCTAGAATTATACATAAACTAATCCCTCTGTTGCCACCAATAACCCCCACAATACCTGCTGCTCCTTATTCTGTGCGATCAGCACTTCCAGTTCTTGCAGTTTCTCCTCTATTACTGCTTGGTAGACAAGGTTCATCTGCAGGCACATCTCTGCCGAGCTCCCACCATCTTCCCAGGTGACATCATCCTAACAGGAGGAAAAAGGTCATAGAATCAGAGGCAGATAGAATGGGCAAGCAGAGCACGAAGTGCCTTCTTGCTGATGTAAACATACAGTCTCCTGATAATATGGACCTTTGTAAAATGCAAACAATTAAGCTCAAATTATTATAACTAATCAAGATTTATAAAGATTCACATTTTCCCCTAAACACAAGCGGCAATAAGCCAGATTCTATGTAACCTCCGACCCCCCGCCTCAAACTAATGAGGCTTTATCAAAACACAGTCAATTATGAAAGCAAATATAAAATGTATATATCACACACACACACATATACATAAAATTAAATAGAATAGTTTGAATCTCTGTCCAGAATTTTAGTTTTGCTTCCCGTTACCTTGTTGGGTGAATTTCCCCTCACATTTTGTCTTAAAGCGGAGGTTCACCCTAAATATAATATCTCCCATGCGATCCAGCATACTGGCGTCAGCGCCAGTATGCTGTTTTTTTTTTTTTTTAATAGCACACTTACTGTATTATTGTAGAATTCCTTTTCTGTCCCCCGCGGTGGACGGCTGTAGTATAGCGCGTCACATCTTCCTAAAATACCCGATATGGACTCGGGTAATCTCGGCGAAAATGCGGCGCCTGCGCACAGACCTAGGAGCTGACTGCGCAGGCGCCGTATTTCTCCGAGTCCTATTTCGGAGGGCGTGACGCGCCATAGCCGTAGGACTCGGAGAAATACGGCGCCTGCGCAGTCAGCTCCTAGGTCTGTGCGCAGGCGCCGCATTTTCGCCGAGATTACCCGAGTCCATATCGGGTATTTTAGGAAGATGTGACGCGCTATACTGGCGCCGTCCACCACGGGGGACAGAAAAGGAATTCTACAATAATACAGTAAGTGTGCTATTAAAAAAAAAACAAAACCCAGCATACTGGCGCTGACGCCAGTATGCTGGATCGCATGGGAGATATTATGTTTAGGGTGAAATACCGCTTTAAATATACAACAGGAAGTGAGTGAAATCTCTCAAAAGAGAGGGTAACTCCCCTGTAAGACAGTTGTCACTGGAACAGGTGTTACGATTTCTCCTCAGCTTCTGTTTTGACGACAACTATACAATTCTGAATGAATGGTCATCGGGATAAAAACAGCAATAAATATCTTAGAGGGGTTAAAATTATAATAACATAGCTTTAGTAACCTCATGATAACTGAATATATCAAAGAGTGCTACAAATGCAGAAGGTATATTTATCCTGCTATTCCCATCCAGTAATCCAATAAGAAAAAAAAGCTTCCAGATGCCACCTATAAGCCACTAATTGTCTAATAGGCAGTCAGGCCTGGTTCACACCTACGCATTTGTTTTGCAAAAAACACACTACAGTCCATTTAACATGGTTTCCTATGGGTCACGTTCACATCTACGCATTTTATGGACCGGGGACTGTTTACTGGCTTTTGGTTTCATAGACTTCAATGGATCAAAAAAGTGTATTGAAAAAAACACAAAATGCATATAGCTATTCTGGTCAACGTTTTCTCATTGTATCTGCAAGGTCACTACTGTAGCAGTGTCACTGTCAATAGACGTATGCATCTTAGGTCTAGTTAAGTTACTAACTACCTCCAGGGCAATGAAATGCCAATGGGCCTACTATTGCTTTATGCACACAAGTCCATACTCCTTAAATGAATCTCCCCAGGCACCTACCTTAGATTGGAAGTCTATTGTTAACAAAACAATCACATTGTACAAATTTACTTATGAACCTAGGGGATGCCCGCAAAAATTCTCCAAGGTGTGGGATATATAAACAGAGTCCAGGAATACTGTTGAGTAATCGGCAATGCCTCCATAGAATGGGTTGTCTTGCTTCTAAATATTTCTCTTGCCGGGTTTTATGCACCGAGGGACAATCCTCATATGTCTGCTTTGCATCTTCCAGCTACGGTGAAGTCTTCGTAGGCCTTGGTTACCAAATACCTTGTGTTGATAGATTATAATTGTATTTTGTTTTTGATTGCCCCCCCCTTTCGATAGGCTTTGTTGGTGTAATCTTTAAACTTTTTTACATTATATACATACATATTATATATATTAACTGGTTGCTGACCGCCAGCTGTCATATTACTGCGGGAAGTCGGCACGCCTGGGCGAGAGCCCGTAGCTCTACGTCGGCTACTTTGCGGCCACGAGTCCCGCGCTCATGCCCGGCAGGCACACGCAATCGATCGGTACAGAGCAAGAAACGGGAGCTATGTGTGTAAACACACAGCTCCCGGTCCTGTCAGCAGGGGAAACGCTGATGTTCTGCTCATACAATGTATGAACAGAAGATCAGTGATTTCCCCTAGTGAGGCCACGCCCCCATACAGTTAGAACACACCCAGGAACACACCCCTTCCCTGCCCCCTAGTGTTAACCCCTTCACTGCCAATGGCATTTTTATAGTAATCCAATGCATTTTTATAGCACTGATCGCTATAAAAATGCCAATGGTCCCAAAAATGTGTCAAAAGTGTCCGCCATAATGTCGCAGTACTGAAAAAAAAAAACGCTGATCGCCACCATTACTAGTAAAAAAAAAAATATCAATAAAAATGCCATAAAACAACCCCCTATTTTGTAAACGCTATAACTTTAGCGCAAACCAAGCAATAAACACTAATTGCGTTTTTTTTTTAACAAAAAATATGTAGAAGA